>CM050322.1:24361145-24378003 GCA_027475135.1 Bactrocera correcta
AAAAAAATTTTTGTTTAACAAAAAATTATATAAAATAAAAGATTGTCATTATTCTACATTTAATATGTTTTTTATATTTAAGAACAGTTCAGCTGATAAATCTAGAATAACTCAAATATTCTGCCATATCACATTTTCTTATTCTAATTAGCAAAGACTTCATTAATATTCGCACCCTCCATTTGATGATTTCTTTCACATTTCAGAATGTTATAATTAGTTTTATAATTATAAATTGAAATATGAGTAGTATTATTTTTAGTGAGCAAAGATTAGCTTATGGGTAATAAAAAAATTTTACAAAGACTACAGCAGATTGAGCAGGTCGCCTCCACGTCGGTGCATCCTGGGTAACGCCAAATGGCCTGCGGCCTTCACGGCCTTACAACTCCTGACGACTTTAGCAGTGAATTGGCTTTTAGAGTGGGTTTAAAACTTATTTGGATCTGGTCGAACCCTGGGCTGGTGGTGGCGACATTCTGGCACCTGAGTATGATGGGGTGACACCCATCAGAAATGGCTGCTGGGCTAATGTCGCTACTGCCTCCGTCCCGTTAAAACCATGGCAGGCCTCAGAGTACGTTCCCCCCCCGTCGTCATTAAGTTGGCGTGGTAGGTGTAAGTTGAGAGGACTCCTTCTTTACGCTGGTCGGCTCTGAACGTACTGCCTCATAAGGGCGTACGTCAACCCTCGCCTTGGCCTCGTCACAGAGATAACCTTGGGACCATAAAAGGCGACTCCCTTTCCCGGGGGGACGGATAGCGGCTCTGAGTGGGGACCCTTTTAGCATGGACAAGACACAAACGAACGAGAAGGCGACAAAGGGAGATGAAGGGATGTCGAAATCAACAACCGGACTTATCCCAGGCGGGGCTGCTGCTCCTATGACGACGAAACCGTCGCGGGGCAGCTGCAGCGGGAGGACAAGGACCTCGGTAGGAGTCTCCTCATCAGGTAGCAGAAGGGGGGGAGCCGGCGCAAAGCCGCCGGCAAGCGAGGTAGTGAAGGGTGGAGCCTTCGTGCACGGCGGAATCGCAAGCACCAGCAGAGGAACCTCTGCTAAAATTATGAAGGGAACCACAGGGAGCATTAGCAGGGGAGCTTTAGCTAGAAAGCTGAAGTCGGACCGCAGACTGGCAGCGAAAATCGTAGAGCGCTACGGGGGTAAGCATGCTGGTCAGGTATCTGAGCAGCATGCCAATACGCTCGAATGGGCTAAGAAGGTTCTGAGTGAGAGCGAGACCGATAGGTCACGACTCGAAACGAAGGGACCCGAACCAGCGGTTAAGGGGCAAAGGTCGCATGAGGGAGAAACCTCCCTTGGTAAGAAACCGCGAACGGGGGCTGCGCCAACTTTTTGCGAAATCGCTAAAAGCGCCGGTGCAAGAGTGCTTGGTGTGCTAGACCGCAGCAGGGAGGACGGTGCTATCTCTCACGAGGAGTGGAAGAGAGTAGCGGCAGCTATCTCTTCAGTCTTCCTTAAGATGGTTAAGGAAAACCCGGGACCACCTCCTAAATGCGTAAGTCCCGGTTGGCATCATGGGCTGCATAAGCTGACAAGGTGTGCCGATGAAAGATCGGCCATCTTATATAAGAAGGCAGTATCTCAGGTGGGGGAGGTTTGGAAGGGAGCCAGACTGGAGGCCGTGGACAGAGCGGACCTCCCTCTTCGTCCTAGGGCTCGCGTCTGGCTGCCGGCTGAACCTTCTACTGCAAGTGAGATTGAGGAAATCCTCAAGTACTGCAACCCCTCTCCCCCCACGCATGACTGGAGGGTCATCAGGCTGGAGAGAACCGATGAACCATATCGGCAAGCGTTGATAATGCTTAACGAGGAGTCCATCGGTCCTCTCAGCAAAACCAAGGGAGCCATCAGCTATGGTTTCGAGATGGTTGTGCTAAAGGTACCCCCAACGGATACCAGGGCTGATGGCACCCGAGCTGCAGATGCAGGGGGGAAGGCAGACGGCATTATCGATGGTCAGGCGACCGCAGATAACGACTCTAATCTCTCGGATGTGGCGAGTTCTGGAGGCGGTTCGTCGATTGGCGATTCCGTCTTTAGCCTCGAACAACTGTTTGAGGAGGTGAGGGTCGATCACGACATGAGCGCTGAACTGGCGCTTCTAGAGGAGAGTCTGAAGGATGAAATTCCTCCAGATTAATCTCCAACACTCGAAGGCGGCCTCCGCCAATCTATTGCTTCGTCTGGAGCAAGACGAAGCCGATGTCGTCCTTATCCAGGAACCGTGGCTGACTAGTAGGGGGATCTCTGGCTTGAGGACGAGGAGCCATAAGCTGCTGGCGACTAACGATGCAGGTAAAAACCGAGCCTGTATACTGGTTAGAAATGAACTAATGGTACTTCTTTTACCTAATTTCAGCAATGCTGATATAGTAACAGAAAAACTGGAGAGTGATACCGGAAATGTCTGGATTATCTCCGCGTATATGCCACACGATGATGTGGTAGAGCCACCTCCTGTACTGCTAAGGAAGACCTTGGCTGAAGCATCCCGGAATGGTGCCGACGTCATCATCGGCTCGGACGCCAACCCCCGGCACTCGGTATGGGGAAGCTCGGACACAAACAATAGAGGTGAGTCCCTTTTTGACTTTATTGTAAGCAAAAATCTTCGCATCTGTAATAGGGGAAATTCTCCAACTTTTGTGACCGCATGCAGGGAGGAGGTTCTTGACCTCACCCTAGCCTCTCATGGGATTGCCCCGTTGATCTCGAATTGGAGGGTCCTCGATGATCACTCATTTTGGGATCACAGGTATATGGGTTTTAGTTTAGTCGGAGAGGGTCCGACTAGGAAATCATTCAAAAATCCGAGGAACACGGACTGGGAAAGCTATCGAAGGAGGCTTTGGCAAACCCTGCCACGTGCCCCGGGGGGTAAACACGTTGGGCACCACCGTGCGGTGGACGGGTGGGTCGAAGTCTTCAGCTCGGCGTGCATTTCTGCACTAGAGAGCTCCTGCCCACTGAAAACACCGAAGGGCAGAGGGAAACCTAAATGGTGGACCATGGAGCTCTCGGAAATTAGGGCGTCTTGCAGACGCTTATTTAACAGGGCCCGCAGGAGCGGGTTATCTTACGACTGGGCGTTGTATAAAAACCGGGCTGTCGATATACAAGACCGAGTTAGGGAAGGCTAAGAGGATCTCGTGGAAAACCTTCTGCGAGAAAGTGGAGGGCTGCCACGAGTCCTCCAGATTCAGGCGCATTCTCGCTAAAAAACCCCGTGCCTCTGGGTTATCTTAAGGATGTAAATGGGGAAATGGGGCCTGAGCAGTGAAGATACACTTCAGTTGCCCCTCGATGCTCACTTCCCTAACAGCACGACGTCTGCAGTGGCATCTCTCGGAGAGTTGCATGCTGACTGCACGGCCTTTGCCGACCTTCTGGACGAGCGTCACTTGGAATGGGCGATTAATTCGTTCAAACCGTTCAAGTCCCCGGGACCGGACGGGATCATACCAGCGCAGCTGCAGCGGGCTGTTAAGGTGTCATGCAGATGGTTGCGACCGATCTATGCGAGTTGCATCAGATTAGGTTACATCCCGGGGGCCTGGAGACGGGTCAAAGTTACGTTCTCCCGAAGGCTGGCAGGAGCTCCCATGTCGCGGCCAAGGATTTCAGACCCATCAGCCTCTCCTCTTTTTTGCTCAAAACTCTGGAGAGACTGATGGACTGGGGTCTAAGGAGGCGCATTCCGAGAGACTACCTATCAGGAGCGCAACATGCGTATCGTAAAGGCAGGTCGGTGGACACTGCCCTGCACACTATCGTGTCGTGGCTGGGGGAAGCCATCGAAGCTAAAGATTTCGCTGTTGGGACCTTTCTTGATATTGAGGGAGCTTTCAACAATGTCTTGCCGGAGGCAGTCATAACTGCTCTAGATGGTCTTGGGGGTTTAATCGAACCTCAAGCACCTCATCTTCAGTCTTCTGTGCGACAGAGTGGTCGAAACAGAATGGGGCAGCGCGCACGCGCGGCGAAGTGTGAGCAGGGGAACCCCTCAGGGAGGGGTTCTTTCTCCTCTTCTATGGATCCTAGTGGTTAACGACCTTCTTAAGAAACTAGAAGATCTAGGCTGCCGGGGGATCGCCTATGCAGACGATGTAGCACTTATGGTCAAAGGAAAGTTCCTTAGCACCGTATACGAGCTGACGCAGGGATATCTCGGCGTTGTAACAAAATGGGCGGTCGGAAGTGGACTCGCCATCAACCCGAATAAAAAAGAAATGGTTTTATTCAGTAGAAGATATAAATCCCAGTGGCACCCCTGCCGCAAAAGGGGGGTATTCCCCCGAAACCGGCGGATACGGTGAAGTATCTAGGGCTCATCCTGGATAAGAAGCTTTCATGGGAAACCGAACATCGAGGAGAGAGCCAAAAAAGGGATCGATTGCCCTTTACTGCTGTAGAGGGGCTATCGGCAAAAGGTGGGGCCTCTCACCGAAAGTGGTCCCCTGGCTCTAGATACCATAGTAAAGCCCATAATGTTCATGGAGTCTGGTGGAGGGCTCTACAGAAGATCACACTTGCTAAGAAACTCGAAAACGTTCAACGGGCTGCGCTTATCAGCATGTGCGGAGCATTAAGGTCCACCCCAACCGTGGCACTTAATGCAATTCTGAACATAACGCCCGTGGACATTGCCGGGAAAGGGGTTGGCCGCAAAAGTGGCTATTAGGCTCAGGGAATCTGGGGTTTCCCAAAAAAACGTGCTGTTTCTGAACACTCGAACATCCTCACAAGCTTTGACTGCATACCGGATCATCTGGATCATGGAGTCGCCATATCAAACTCTCGCGTTTTCTTTTCTACCCATATACCGAAGAGGGAGTTATGGGTGGGAAGAAGCCGTTGGAGGAGAGGGGGAGTAAGCTTCTTTACGGATGGGTCAAAGCTTGGGGGGAAGGTTGGTGGAGGGGTTTATTGTCGGGAGCTCTCTATCAACTCCAGTTTCAGACTTCCCGACTATTGCAGCGTCTTCCAGGCTGAGATTGCAGCCATCAAGGTAGCAGCAGATCTGCTACTCCGAAGGGTGTCCACCTTCAGGGAAGTGACCTTCACTCAGATATAGAGCAGCGATACTAGCCCTGAATTTATTCACAGTGCGTTCAGGGCTGGTTGAGGAGTGTCTGGCGGTACTGTCTTTGGCGGCGACAATATTTACCATTGGGCTTGTATGGGTGCCGGGCCACAGCGGAATAGCGGGTAATTGCAGAGCCGATGAGCTGGCAAGGAAGGGCACCCAGAGCCACTATCGGTAGAATGGGAGCGGGTCGGTGCTCCGGTGTCCTCTTGTGTCCTAATACTGGATAGCTGGGCCTCGCGGATGCTTGGCAACGATGGGCGAGCACTGGTACTTGCGCGGTCGCAAAAGCATTTTTGGTCCAAGATAGATCACAGAAGATCAAAAGATCTCTTTGCCCTCAGTAAGGCTAGCCTCTCTTTAGTAGTCGGGCTCTTTACAGGCCATAGCCCTATTGGCACACATGCTGTAAGATTAGGAATCTTACCGGATGCTGCTTGCAAAAGCTGCTTAGAAGAAGATGCGACGGAAACTAGCCAGCACTTCCTTCTTGCCTGTCCCGCGTTCGGGAGGTTAAGGCTCAGACACTTGGGGGCACATACCTTCAGACATCCTACCGAACTGGTGGGTGTAGATATCGGGCGCCTTTGCAAATTTGTATCGACTACCGGCCGTTTTGCTGATCTTTAAGTTCGATCAAGGGAGTTCTTTTTTCTATGGCATCCCAAAGGACTACGTATAGTCCACGTGCGATCTTTGATCAGCCATCTAACCTAACCTAACCTAACAGCAGATTGACAATTAGTTATTTTCATCAGGATTGTCGTACATCTGGGTGCCTGTGCGCCATATGACTTGCGATTGTATATAAGGTAACTTGATGAGAGCCGGGAGGTATATTATTGGTCTGTGGCATATTAATTAATAGAAGTCCAGGAACAGCACCTGAAGTCAAACATATTTTGTTATTATTTTTTTGTATATTTTGGTATATAATGGCAAAACACAAAAAGGTGAACGAACTTTTCGATTATGCAATAATATTTTCAAACTATATAGTTTTGTGTAATAATTGGGATTTTTTTCGGCTTGTACTTCGGAGCGTGAGCGCACCGACTGGATGCCGTAATGGGCATTCCAAGCTAACGAACGAGCGGCTGGTCAGTTGTCTCCGAGCATCCGGAGAGTCAGAACAAACATAATATGATCAAACAGCCTTACCCAGACGATGCTTTAGCAAGTAGTGGTGTGTTTTAAATTTCGGAAATCTGAGACAAATATGTATGCATAGATTTTTCTAAGTTACTACTGGCTAATTCCCTAAGTCTCGTCACATATATTAGCGCACAAAGCGTCAGTAACGATGCAACACTTTTGGGCTACTGTAAACATTGAAATTGACAGTCAGCTCGTTATTTTTGTGACAGTATACTATAACCATTGAGATTTGTGGCACGAAAGACGAAAACGTGAGCTAAGGCAAGTTTTTGCGTTGCAAAATAAAAAACTTGCGAGATTTCTCTTAAAAAAACAGCTCATGTAGTTCACTACAAGGCTTAACCACCAGGCGGGATATTTAAGAGAGACATTTTTCACTTTCGAAGCCACAAAGGACTTGTTATTAAGTGTTATCATTGCTGTTAGAACACGTTAGTATTCGCATTGAAATAAAGATGAACCTGCACTTATTCAACCAAAATTCAAGTTTTATATGTCACAATATCCAAGTCTTACAAGAACTCAAGCAAGAACTTCAACGGGGATTGTAAAACCCGTCTCGAGGTTTCCTACTTAAAAAAAAAACGCAGAAACTTCTAATTTAATAGGGAATTATTATTATCATTCAAAAGAAAATTTTCTCGCATTTATTTTTTTTAAGATTTAAAAATATTGGTCGAAACAGCAAGCTTGTCATTCGCCAGTTACCAGTCGAAATGCTCGAACGAGTCATTGAAAATTGCATTCAACTGGTGGACCATCTGAAAAATGAAATGAATAAATACAATTTTTAATTATTCGTTCGAACATTTCGACTATTAACTGGCAAATGACAAGCTTGCTGTTTTGCTCCAAAACTTAAATCCAAGCATGACTTTAGACTTTACATATCTCCACAGGAAAAAGTTTAACAGCGTGATATAACACGATCTATGTGACCGGCGCAAAATGTCAAATTATCTGTTCAGCGAAGTGTTCTCTCAATAAATCCATTGATTGATGCGATGTTCCGCCGCCTTGTTGAAATCAAATGTGGCCGAGATCACGATCTTCAATTTCAGGCGTGAAATAGTCGGTTTTAATTGCGCGATAACGGTCGCCATTGACTATTCGTTCCCACAACCATTTGCTTGTTTACAATGGTTACATCGCTGAACAAATTTGGTACGAAAACTCGAGCGAAGCGATGCCGGTTGGGTAGGTAAAGGGCTTCCTCCTTAAGCTATATTTTGTACGCTTTCAATTTAAAATCACGACGTAAAATGCGCCAGTCCATACGTCAGTTCGACTTACTGTGAATGGCGCCGAATTGACTTTCCACGATCTTCATGTACACTATCAGCTTTACTGCAGTTTGAACGTGGTCTGTTCGTTCGAAAATTATTAATAATGAATGCTAGGTCTGGAAATGGGTGATGGTGTTCCCAATAGTACGCTTAGTAAGCACATTATGTTGACCGTGAATTGAGCAAAGCGTACGAAACACATTCTTTACAAAACCTCTATTTTCGTAACAAAGTTGAACGTTAAGTAAGTCTTTCCATGATGAAATACTAAAGAATATTGAATGAAAATAACATCACAACTTGACACGACTCACACGTGATTTGTCAAAGAAATGCTATTGAAAAGAGTTCATCTACTTGGAAATACAAAAAGTTTTTCATACAAGCCCTTGACTTCAACCGATCTGTTTGTATGGCAACTATATGCTATAGTGAGTCGATCTGAACATTTTCTTCTGATATTACGTTATTTCTATGAACAATAACTCACACCAAATTTCGTGAAGATATATCATCAAATGAGGAAGTTTCCTATGCAAGCATTTGATTTCGATCATTCAGTTTGTATGACAGCAGCTTCTTGAAGAAAAAATGACGTTTGCAAAATTTCAAAATGATATCTTGTAAACTGAGGGTCTAGTTCATGTATATACAGACAGACGGACAAACAGACGGATAGACAGACGAACATGGCTAAATCGACTCAGCTCAACAATGCAACAAGAATACGCTTAACGAGGCAGTGCAGGTCTAATACTTAACGGGCAAAGACATACCAAAGTGAAGTTGATGCTGTACTGTTGTGTTGCCTTAAAATTCCATTAAATTTAAATCTTCTAAGTTTTTTCTTTAAAAAGGATCAACCTTAATAATGGGTTGTCAAAAAAGTCTTGCAGTATTTTTATTGAATCAATTCGTGTGGCACCCATACATCGAGCTTCTTAGTGACTCCAAGCTCCTTCAAATGGTTTATAACGGTTTGATGACTACTATTCGACCAATTCAGCGATTTTATCCCAATTTTCGACGACGTGCCTGTCTTGGACTGGGATAATGCAAGTGCATAAAACACAAATAGGCTTCTGATATTATTAGCCAAACTCTTAACCATAAAATATGTATACTTGTAAATATTAACTTTTTTAACGCAGTGAATGATATAGATAAGCTGTTTATTTTATAAGTGAGTAAAATGTTATAGGTTTCTTTGTTACCCTTTAATTATATAATAGATGCATATAATTCCGTTGAAACAACCAATTAACCAATTTGCAACAAGTGTTTATATTGTTCGTTTGCATCAGAAGCGAGTTATGAATTTTTTTATCCGATAGTAAAAAAAGAAAACGTAAAGCTAGAGAACCTTTTTGTTTCAATTAAGAGCTCATACTTGGAGTAAATAAGAAATGCAATCGTTTTGGGTTGGGAAGGATGGAGTCATGTGTAGAAGTTCACGCAAGTGAGGAAAGTTCTCTGATCGCCATTCACTTGGGAGTGGCCAGAAACGATTCTTTTACATATGACCCAAGCAGCTCACGACTTCCGGTCTTTCACCAAGTATCCTCTGGGTAGCCTAAGAACATCCGTTTGAGGGCGAGCTAAAGTGAGGAGGCGAAACATCCCCTGCATAGGGTTGTGCGCTGGGTTTGGGATCCACCACGTAAAAAACACCCCCAATGAAAAATAAACAACAGCCTCGAATCAGAGACCCCCCTTTTGATGACGACCATGGCAAACGAAATAAGGACTACGAATTGAGGGCATGCACCTGGAATGTCCGATCCCTTAATTGAGAAGGTGCCGCTGCCCAGCTCGTTGATGTCCTCGTGAAAATAAAGGCTGACAACACCGCCGTCCACGAAATGCGATGGACGGGACAAGGACAAAGACAAGTAGGTCCTTGTGACATTTATTACAGTTGGCATATAAAGGAGCGCACGTTTGATGTGGGATTCGTGGTGGGAGAGAGAATCCGTCGCCGAGTACTATCATTCATTCCTGTGAATGTACGTCTAGCCACAATCCGCATCAAAGCGGGGTTCTTCAATATAACGCTGATTTGCGCCCACGCCCCGACGGAAGAGAAGGACGATGTGACCAAAGATGCCTTCTATGAGCGCTTGGAGCACACCTATGAGCGCTGCCACCGCCACGATGTCAAAATCGTGCTTGGCGACTTTAACGCCAGGGTGGGCAAAAAAGGTATCTTAGGTACAACGGTCGGTAAATTCAGCCTCCAAGAAACATCCCCAAACGGGTTGAGGCTGATCGACTTCGCCGGGGCCCGAAATATTGTTATCTGTGGTACTAAATTCCAGCACAAGAAAATACATCAAACTACCTGGCTGTCTCCGTATCGAAAAGCCACCAACCAGATCGATCATGTTGTGATAGATGGAAGACACGTCTCCAGTGTTCTAGACGTGCGTACGCTCCGAGGTCCTAACATCGACTCGGACCACTATCTTGTTGCAGCCAAAATTCGCACCCGCCTCCGTGCAGCAAAAAACGCACGCCAACAAACACAAGAAAGGTTCGACGTCGAGAAGCTGCAATCACAACAGACAGCCGAACGTTTTTCTACTCGGCTTGCACTCCTGCCCTCTGAGAGCACTCGTCAATAACTCGGTATAAGGGAACTGTGGGACGGTATTTCAAACTCCTTACGTACAGCTGCAACCGAAACCATTGGTTTTCGGAAAGTGTAAAAGAACAGCTGGTACGACGAGGATTGCCGTGTCGCAGCGGAGAGAAAACAGACTGCCTACCTCGCAACGTTGCGATCGACCACGACACGTGCGGGATTTGATAGATACCGAGAGTTAAAGAGGGAAGCGAGACGCATTTGCAGAAAGAAAAAGAAAGAGGCCGAAATGCGTGAGTATGAAGAGCTTGTTAAGCTGTAAGAAGAAGTTCGAATAGCAATTACCCGCCTGAAGAACAACAAAGCGGCGGAGGCCGACGGATTGCCGGCCGAGCTGGTAGGGAGCATGCATCAGCTTCATTGTAAAATATGGTCGGACGAAAGCATGCCCAACGATTGGAATTTAAGTGTGCTATGCCCAATCCATAAAAAAAGGAGACCCCACAATGTGCGCCAACTACCGTGGGATTAGCCTCCTCAACATCGCATATAAGGTTCTATCAACAAACTGATTGGACCTTATCAGTGTGGCTTTAGACCTGGCAAATCAACAAGCGACCAGATATTCACCATGCGCCAAATCTTGGAAAAGACCCGTGAAAGGAGAATCGACACACACCACCTCTTCGTCGATTTCAAAGCTGCTTTCGACAGCACGAAGAGGAGCTGCCTCTTGCCGCGATGTCTGAATTTGATATCCCCGCAAAACTAATACGTCTGTGTAAACTGACGTTGAGCAACACTCAAAGCTCCGACAGGATCGGGAAGGACCTCTCAGAGCCGTTCGATACCAAACGAGGTTTCAGACAAGGCAACTCACTATCGTGTGATTTTTTCAATCTGCTGCTGGAGAAAATTATTCGAGCTGCAGAACTGAATCGAGCAGGTACAATCTTTTATAAGAGTGTACAGCAGCTATCGTATGTCGATGATATTGATATCATCGGTCTCAACACCCGCGCCGTTAGTTCTGCTTTCTCCAGACTTAGCAAGGAAGCAACGCAAATGGATCTGGCAGTGAACGAGGGCAAGACGAAATATCTCCTGTCATCAAACAAGCAGTCGTCGCGCTCGCGACTTGGCTCCCACGTCACTGTTGACAGTCATAACTTTGAAGTGGTAGATAATTTCGTCTATTTAGGAACCAGCATCAACACCACCAACAATGTCAGCTTGGAAATCCAACGCAGGATTACTCTTGCCAGCAGGTGCTACTTCGGACTGAGTAGGCAATTGAAAAGTAGTCTCGACGAACAAAAAGCAAACTCTATAAGTCGCTTATAATTCCGGTCCTGCTATATGGTGCAGAGTCGACCTTACGAGTTTTCGAGAGAAAAGTTCCGCGAAAGATTTATGGTTCTTTGCGCGTTGGCCACGGCGAATATCGCATTCGATGGAACGATGAGCTGTACGAGATATACGACGACATTGACATAGTTCAGAGAATTAAAAGACAGCGGCTACGCTGGCTAGGTCATGTTGTCCGGATGGATGAAAACACTCCAGCTCTGAAAGTATTCGACGCAGTACCCGCCGCGGGAAGCAGAGGAAGAGAAAGACCTCCACTTCGTTGGGACGACCAAGGGGAGAAGGACCAGGCTTCGCTTGGAATGTCCAATTGGCGCCTCGTAGCAAAAAGAAGAAACGACTGGCGCGCGGTTGTTAACTCGGCTATAATCCCATAAGCGGTGTCCACGCCAATTAAGAAGAAGAAGCCTTTCGTACTCAATAGTGACTATCACCCAGAAAAGGTTCAGTCTTTTCTCGAGTGTCCATGTCAAGTAGATAAACTTATGTATATCTTACGTTACACTAACTTATCAACCTTTGCGATCCACTTCGAGGTTGCCTATTTTTTTTAAAGAAAAAGCACAGAAACTTCGCATTTAATTGTATTTATTATCTTATTTTTTTAATTTTATCTCTTTAAAATGTTGGCCGCGGATACGTCGCGTATGGTTCATCCATTGACTCCAATTTTAGATGACTCTTTCGAGCATTTCGACTCTAAGCGTTTAGCGCCAACACCTTAATTGAAATTATGTGCTCAATGTGTTCTCTCAATAAACCTAATAATTAATGCGATTTGCGGGAAGAGGCGTTTTCTTGTTAGAACCAAATGATTGCGATAACAGTGGCCATTGACGGTTACGTTCTCATCGACATTATCTTGGAAGAAATATGGACCAATGATTCCCACGGCCTACAAACTTTCTGGATGCAATGATGCAATAATTCTCAGCAACGGCTACTATATTTTCTGCGGTCTGGACGTGGGGTATTCGGTCGAATGTTATACAATAATGAATTCAGGGTCTCAAAACGGGTGATGGTGAATTTTTACAATAATATTGAACGATTTTTAAAAGTTGTTCTGGCGCAAGTCCATCCATTATGAAATGCCAAACAATACTGAACAAACGTAACACGACAACTGGAAATGACTCACGCGTGATTTGTCAAAGAAATGCTATTGAAAAAGTACTTCTCTTTGGGTCACCTGTTACAAGCAAAAGTCTCTGGGTTGAAAAAATGTAAATCTCCCGGTCCAGATAATATTTATGCATAGACAATCAAACACTTGACAAAGAAATGTCTCTTCGTTTTAGTACTAATAACTTTTTAACTGTGGTTTTGGGCGAAGCCACGGAATATCCTCTTACACACCAATAAATTTGCTAATAGTATTCTCCAAAATATTTGAAATAACGATTCGATAATTGTTGCTAGTTCATCCCAAACCATCAATTTGACTTCAAGAAATAACATGGAATGGAATGGAATATGATGATGATGGAATGAATGTTACCTCTCAATCGTTAAACCCTTACTAAATTGCCTAGAAGAGAAATAGTATTCGGTAGTTTTCTTAGACAGTCATCAATCTTTTGATAGAGTCTGGCACGGCGGGTTGTTATTTAAAATAAAAATTATACTGCCAGCTTCACTCTATCTATTTTTTAGGACCTAGACTACAGACATTTCTATATTAATGATGAGACATCCCACATATACGAAGTCAAAGTAGGTGTGCCACAAAACACTGTGTTTGATGCAGCATATACAAAATTTGCACTACCGACGTCGCGACGTGCCAGTAATAAATGACACATTACTTCTAACTGTTTGAAATATTTAAATTATAGCAGACAATACAAAAATTTGCGAGGAAAGTTACATATATCGGAAATGGATGAAAACAACAAAAGAACCCCAAAATTTCATCGCTAGCGAGTCGGAGCACCTTTTAAAACTGGTGGAAATCCCAATCCGATTCCATATTTTTTCATAATAATTATTTCTTATTTCTTATTATTCTTCTTTTGACAATTCACCGAAAAAAATACATAACAAAAATCAGCTGCTACTTAAGCACGGCTTATTTTTCCCATTTTCAGTACTTAAGCATAACTTAAGTATGAACTGTAAAACACTATTTCCTTTTTTACCTAAAGCAGAACTTAAGTATGGACTGTGAAACCGGGCATTAGTCTCAAAACGAGGGTGATCTTATAAATTATATTTTTGTGGTTTCACTCAGATTTTATTGTTTAATTAATGTTTGTAAAGATAGATGAATACAACTGAATATAACTTTTAAGTTTATTAGGATTCAACTCCTCTTGCTGATGGCCACTTTCATATTATTGATCCAATGATTTTGCATTTACTCATAACCTTCTGACGCTGTCAACTATCGTCAGTATTTTTCCACATTACTAGTACCGTTATGCATTCAATGTGCTGGAATTCCAGGAATGTGAACGTCATCATCACTATGTATTTACTTTGTGGTTGATGCAGGGTTGCTGCGTTTGACAGCAAAGCATCAAAATTCTTACGTTATTCCAGGAATAAGAAAATGAAGAACAAAATAGATGAGTCAAAAGCGATAACAACAACATAACCCAGTATACGAAAATGAGTAGCAAAATCAATGATCCAAAGATGATACCTTATTACCCCCCTTGTTAAAATCGAACGTCCTCGGGTCGAAGTAAAGTCTATCTGAACCAGGCTGTTTTCGATGTTGGTATGTGCCTGTTGATTGGCGAATCTTTACGCAGTCACAAACATTCAATTTGCGGAAGCAATTACTTATCTTAAATTAATTACAATATATTCTATAAAGTTATACAGTAGGTATTTAAATTTAAATAGTCAATCTTCTTCTTAGAACCTAAATTTATTAAATTAAAGCAAAAGAGAAAAAAATATGATCCTTCAAAACATGAAAAAAGTGGTTGGTTTTGTTTACTTTTTTAAGTTCATTTTGTCAAGGTGTTTTTCACTAAATAATATGTTTTATCTAAGACTGCTCTTATGTATTCTTTTGCCATCTCTTAAAACTGTTGTACCAATATCTTTATCGATAATTTTCTGTAAAAAACTTTATCCAATTTGTTATCAAGTCTCTTGTTGCGCTTAAGAAGACATTTTCACAGGGATGATATGTTTTCATATTTTTATTTTGGTTACACCTCTTTAAAGTATCTTTCTGAGCTGCAACCAAAGACTTCCTAAGACTTACTAAAATTTCTCCTGAGTTCCCATGAAACGCATCAATTGGCTTAGCATTAATCACGGAATGAATACTGCAATTGTACTTATGCGTTGCTAATATACTAATTCGATAATGTCATCAACTTGCTACTGGTGCTTAATATGTATGTACATCGGATAATTTGAAGTAGTGTGGAATGAAACCTTTCCACCTGACCATTGCTTGTACTGTGGAGAGTTGGTATAAAAAACTGACTAATGGAAAAATTGTATCTAAGCAGTGTTGTAATAGCGTTTGATTTCAGAGATTTTTCATTGTCGGAAACGATAGTTTTAGTATTTTTTTTGATATCGATCACAATAGGTTTCACGATAGCAAATTTAGTTAATTTGTTTACACAGGTCAAGAATAAATATTTGGAAATTATAAATGCATCAATGTGAAAGATTTATCCTGGTTTATAAAGAATTAGGCTTTGGCCTATCAATGCATCTGGTGGTTTACGTTGGTACTTATTTTCAAAACATATTTTGCAGTTTGTAATTATTGTTTTAAGAATTTTTTTCATATTTGGAAAATAGTACTCTCGCGAAATTTGCTGAAAGTTTTCATGTAAATTTTAAACACTTAATGAGATTTTCAACTGAATTGTATGTCTAATAATTTTTTTGGAAAATAATTTTTATATTTCTACTGCATAGCTGATTTCTAAATTGATTTACGGAGTTTCTAACTGTCTTTATTACGTTACTTGATGATATCTCACTATGCTTAGTTTCGGACGAGGTGATCTCATTTAAGTTGTAAAAAAACTGTCTTGATAGTGCATCCGCTACTTTATTTTCTCTTGCGGGTTTATAATAAAACTTAGGTGAAAATTCCTCAATAAATGCGCGCCACCTTTTCATTTTGTTGTTTGGGCTTTTTTTTCTGACATTGCAAATATTAGTGGTTGATGGTCAGTAAACATTTTGATATCCTGTATTCCATATAAATAATGACGAAGTGTTTTCAACGCCCACATTATAGCAGGTAATTCACGTTCATTTACAGCGTAGTTTTCTTCATTCTTCGAAAGTGTTCGCGAAATCATAGTTATTGGACGCCCTTTTTGTGACAAAACCGCACCCAGTGCCTTCGACGAACCATCGATTGTAAGCTCAAATGGTTGGTTATAGTCGGGATATTGAAGTAAAATGTCTTCAGAAACTAAAATATGCTTAATTTTTTCGAATGCACGTAATGCTTCGTCGTTGAGATTGATTTTGATGTGTTTCGAAGTTTTTGTACCAACCTGTTCGTTTTCACCGATATCATATCATTTTGACGATATCATGGACCTTTTTTGTGCAAGTTCTTATACCTTTTCAGACATAAGAAAACTTTTCTGGGGACACGCGCATTCCAGCAATTGTAAACTTTTGCAGAATATAATCGATATGCTTCGAATGCGATTCTTCATTGGGGGAGTATATGATTATGTCGTCCACATATTTGGCAGAATTTACCAATAACTTCGCGTAGCACATCATCGATAGTCCTTTGGCCCACCACCCGCACCCAGTATGCGTACCTCAGATCGAAAGGTAGCCGAAAAAAATTCGTATTTCATACTGAAGGCGGTTTTTTGCCTGTCCTGTTCGCTCATTACAATTTGATGGAATCCGGATTTTAGGTCTAAGGTTGTAAACCATTTTGAACATCCTAGGTTAGCTAATATAACGGACGTATCCGGAATTGCGTATCGATCAGGAATAGTTTTTTCATTGATTTTTCTAAAATCAATTACCATACGTAAATTAGGCTTTCCATTTTTATCAACGCCTTTTTTAGAAACAACATGCACGATAATTGTAAGGTGAACAAGATTCTTGGATGATATCATCTTTAAGAAGCGATTTTATCTCATTGTTAATAAAGGGAGCTACTGATATCGGGTATGGATAGCTTTTGGCGTAAATTGGATCTCCAGTAGTTGTACGGATATGGGCCTGAACTCTAGTATTATACGGCAAAGCTCTATCTGGATCGGCAAAGGCTTTAAAATTTTTATTTATAATCTTAAGGAATTGTGGCTGATATTTTACTCGTACTGAGTCTTTTGTTATTAGATTTACAGTGTTACATGAAAGAAAATATAATTTAACTTTACCA
>CM050322.1:24379003-24397139 GCA_027475135.1 Bactrocera correcta
TCAGATTAAAAATGTTAAAAGCTTTAAAAAATCCTAGAGAAAAACAAAAAAAAAAAAAAAAAAACAAAGGTGATAAATATATATTTGTAAAAGGACATCGCATTACACAAACATTCTATGGCGCATTTTGAGCAAGTCAGCGTTTATGGTTTAGTTTGCTACTTGGTCTGCTTTTAATTATATCAATAATAAACATCATAATAAATTCCAATTCCAACTCAATTGTTGCTAGAAACTTTCCTTCCTTACTTTTTTCATTTTGAATAAACTTAACTTTTAAACTTAAAAGGCGTGGTAGTGGTGAGATACGTCCATCTACGAAGTCGTATCATTTTTTATATTAAGCGACCCATTTCCCCATTCCGTCCAGATATCTCAAATTTTACCCAAGTTATAGCTTGTATGGATGGACGAAGATTTATAATATCGGAATATCGGTGTTAAACACGCGTAGGAAAAAAAGTGATTGAGTGTACAGACCTAAATATTTTATAATTTTTTACGTACCGTATTTATTTTGCTTTCCGCACATTCTCAAATTAAATTTTGTTAAAATTTTCGTGCTTAAAATACCAGTGTTTACGTTTAATTTTATTCTAAATCTAATAATAATCGGTGTTTACACCATGATTAAAGAATCACATTAATGGTCCGACAGAAATTGTAGTGTTTTTTCAGGTAAAGTTTAAAGGAGAGATAATTCTTTAGACCGCTTTTTTCGCTTTGATCTAATTTATTCATATTTATTTAATTTCACACCAAACATGAATAAATAAATATTTTTTTTTGAAGTGTTTTATAATAAAATATTTGGGCTTCCTTGTGATTGCATTGATCATGAAAAGAAATTCAAAGCAAATAGTTACAGATTCATACAAATTACACCAGGAATGTTTTTAGTTTGGTTTGACAATAGGCATATATTAATATTATCATTGTTTTCTCCCCTTGTTGGAACTCTTACTCGAATACTATACATACATCAAATGTATATTATAAAGTACGCCATGCCGTATGAGCGACACAGAATTTATAAGTCAGTTATATGCAAAGAAAATTAACTTTCAAAGTAACCAACAGTATACTGGGAAAATACGAAGAACAGTATTTTGATTATATTCAAGAAGCATCATATATCAATAATATGCTATCATACATATATATTTATGTATAATAATTAATTAAGTAAAACTAAATTTGGTATAACATAAATGACTGCTTACCTACTGAGCTTTGGTCTGCAAATCATTATCTAAATGATACGTTGTTATTTTTGATTTGTTACACCTGGCGGGTATAACTTTGAAAGCAACAAAATAAATATTGATGAATAATGAAATATTTTGCGTTTTAATTAAAAACTGCGTGTACTTTTTTCACAATTTTTTTAAGGGGTCAGTAGGGTAATCTGGCCTGTTTTTTTGAGATTTTTTTTTATAGAAATTTTTATTCTACAATAGAACTTTTTTCACATATCATGAGGTATATCATGGAGTATATAAACAAATTTTTTGCTGACATCTCCCGGGGAAATGGCTGGGTGAATGAGATGCGTTTTTTCAGTGGCATACCCGATTTCTCATGGTTGGATCATCTGAAACACAAAAACGCCATTTATTCTTAAAAAGTACGTGGATGGTTATCGTCCCTACTAGAATCATGAAAAAATTTTGATAAATAAAAAATTAATTAACGTTTATTTACTTTTAATTATTCCCCATGGTTTTTTAAATAATTTTTGTCATAACATTGCTAATAAATTATAAAAAAGCACATCTTTCAGAACAAATAAAACTAAAACAAGAAAAAACGTTAACTTCGGTTGCACCGAAGCTAAATACCCTTCACAGGTGCATTTCTGTTAGTAACTATGTGTCCAGTTTGTATAGAAGCTATATGCTATAGTAACCCGTTCTGAACAATTTCTTCGGAGATTACATTGTTACCTTAAAAAATAAAAATTTCGTGAATATATCTTGTCAAATGTTAAAGTTGTCCATACAAGAACTTGATTCCGATCGTTCAGTTTGTATGGCAGCTATATGCTATAGTTAATCGATCTGAACAATTTCTTCGGAGATTACATTGTTGCCTTAGAAAATAATCTATACCAAATTTCGTGAATATATCTTGTCAAATGTGAAAGTTTTCCATACAAGAACTTGATTCCGATCGTTCAGTTTGTATGGCAGCTATATGCTATAGTTAACCGATCTGAATAATTTCTTTGGAGATTACATTGTTGCCTTAGAAAATAATATATACCAAATTTCGTGAATATATCTTGTCAAATGTGAAAGTTTTCCATACAAGAACTTGATTCTGATCGTTCAGTTTGTATGGCAGCTATATGCTATAGTTAACCGATCTGAACAATTTCTTCGGAGATTACATTGTTGCCTTAGAAAATATTATACACCAAATTTCGTGAATATATCTTGTCAAATGTGAAAGTTGTCCATACAAGAACTTGATTCCGATCGTTCAGTTTGTATGGCAGCTATATGTTATAGCTAACCGATCTGAACAATTTTCTCGGATATTACATTTTTTTCTACAAAATAATCCATATATGCTATAGTGGTCCGATATCGGCCGTTCCGACAAATGAGCAGCTTCTTGAAGAGAAAATGACGTTTGCAAAATTTCAAAAGGATATCTTAAAAACTGAGGGACTAGTTCGTATATATACAGACAGACGGACAGACGGACAGACGGACAGACAGACGGACATGGCTAAATCGACTCAGCTCAACATCCTGATCATTTATATATATATACTTTATAGGGTCTCCGACGCTTCCTTCTGGGTGTTACAAACATCGTGACAAAGTTAATATACCCTGTTCAGGGTATAACTAAAAAGATTAGAAGAAAACAGCGATATTTGAAAGTATTCCTTCAGATTCAACATTTATTGTAATTATATAGAATAAAGTCATGACAATGACTACCTTGCGGAACATACAAAAAAGTGATAGTCATCTTGGCATAATTCTGTTCTCATTTTTTGATAACGATATATTTTATGTAATAGAATTCTTAAAAATTGTATTATATGCCGACGACGTAAATGCCGAAATGTGTCTGTTGCAAACAAGTAAGTTGCCACTGAATCTCAAAAAAGGTAAGACGATGTGATTTTCACATATATCTGTGCCCAACTCCCTTATGTAATAAAGTACTATATACTAGCACCATTTTTAAATTCCAAAGAATTTAGAGATCCGTATGATATCAAAACACTTTTACAACTTTGGTTAGACCTACATATTTATGTTGGAATAAGGCTCTGTGGTACGGAACCTAAGTTACGAAAGAAATTCTGACAATTTAGAGTCGGTACAAAAATAATTTTCACTTTTGGCCTTAGAATATTTTCGATAAGACTATAGGTTAAGTCTTTCTTCTTATAGTATTCGCTTAAAATTTATAAATCTACTTACACTTACTACTAGTCGTGGGGAATTGCTAACCATTTTATTCCTGAATGTTAAGTCTAATATCCCGGTTCACTTTTAAAGGAACTGTTTGAACCTTTACTGTTAAAATCTTGTAGATCTAATTTTGAACTAAGCGAACCATTCGTCACATATGCCATTCCTACACAACACAATATCAGTACAATACTTGTATATTAGGATTATTTAATGAGTAAGTGTTTAGTGTTAAGTCAAAGAATATGCTCGACAATGTATATGAATAATATAAGGTTGTCAAAAAAGTCTTGCGATATCTTTATTGAATCAATTCGTGCGGCACCCATACATCGAGCTTCTTAGTGACTCCAAGCTTCTTCAAATGGTTTATAACGGTTTGATGACTACTATGCCGGTCTCTTTCGACCAATTCAGCGATTTTATCGCAAGTTTCGACGACAGGCCTTCCGGAGCGTGGCGCATCTTCATCCACCTCTACACCAGAACGAATACGTTGAAACCATCGTTGTGCGGTGGAAATGGAAACTATATCGGGTCCATAAACTGCACAAATTTTATTGCCGGCTTGAGATGAATTTTTGCCTTTATCGTAGTAGAACTGTAAAATATGCCGTATTTTACTCCATGTTGCTCATAACCTTCTGACGCTGTCAACTAGCGTCAGTATTTTTCCACATTATTAGTACCGTTATGCATTTAATGTGTTAGAATTCCAGAAATGTGAACGTCATCATCACTATTTACTTTGTGGGTGATGCAGGGTTGCTACGTTTGACAGCAAAGCATCAAAATTCTTACGTTATTTCAGGAATAAGAAAATGAAGAACAAAATAGATGAGTCAAAAGCGATTTTCAACACAACCCAGCACACGAAAATGAGTAGCAAAATTAATCATCCAAAGATGATACCTTAATTACCCTCCTTGTTAAAATCGAACGTCCTCGGATCGAAGTAAAGTCTATCTGAACCAGGCTGTTTTCGATGTTGGTATGTGCTTGTTGATTGGCGAATCTTTGCTCAGTGACAAACATCCAATTTGCGGAAGCAATTACTTATCTTTAATTAATTACAATATATCTTATAAAGCTATACAGTAGGTATTTAAATTTAAATAGTCACTCTTCTTCTTAGAATCTAAAGTTATTAAATTGACAATTTTTAAAGCAAAAGAGAAAATAAAAAAAGTGGTTGGTTTTGTTTACTTTTTTAAGTTCGGTTTGTCAACGTGTTTTTCGTGTCTTCTTTTCACTAAATAATATGTTTTATCTAAGATTGCTCTTATGTATTCTTTTGCCATCTATTAAAACTGTTGTACCAATATCTTTCTCGATAAAATTCTGTAAAAAAATTTGTTGCCAAGTCTCTTGCTACGCCTCAAGAAGACATTTTCACCGGGATGATATGTTTTCATATTTTTATTTTGGTTACACCTTTTTAAAGTATCTTACTGAGCTGCAACCAAAGACTTCTTAAGACTTACTAAACCTTCTTCTGAGTTCCTGTGAAACGCATCAATTGGCTTAGCATTAATCACGGAATGAATACTGCAATTGTACTTATGCGTTGCTAATAATACTAATTCGATAATGTCATCAATTTGTTGCTGCTGCTTAATACATAGGATAATTTCAAGTAGTGTGGAGTGAAACCTTTCTACCTGGCCATTGCTTGTACTGTGGAGAGTTGGAATAAAAAACTGACTAATGGAAAAATTGTCTCTAAGCAGTGTTGTAATAGCGTTTGATTTCAGGGATTTTTCATTGTAGGAAACGATAGTTTTAGTATTTTGGAATACCAGCAAGATTTCTAAAAGTGAGTATCTGATATCGATCATGGTTCTGGACGCAATAGGTTTCACGTCCTACACAGGTCAGGAATAAAAGTTTGGAAATTATAAATACATCAATGTGAAGGATTTCTCCTGGTTTATTAGGAATTGGGTTGACCTATCAATGCATCTGGTGGTTTACGTTGGTACTTATTTTCTAAACATATTTTGCAGTTTGTAATTATTGTTTTAAGTAATTGTTTTCATATTTGGAAAATAGTATTCTCGCGAAATTTGCTGAAAGTTTTCATGTAACCCTCGATGGGCCCGATTGTGCTCGCTTTTAATTGTTTCCAGTTAGTCATCCTTATTGATAAGGTCAATGACGAAGAGCTCAGTATGAATAAACTTAACGCCAGGAAATGCCGATAATGCATTCAATAAAACTTAATGAGATTTTCAACTGAATTGCATGTGATAGTATGTCTAATAATTTTTTGGAAAATAAGTTTTATATTTTTACTGTATGAGCCTGATTTAGATAACAATAACTGATTTCTAAATTGATTTACGGAGTTTCTAACTGTCTTTTTACTTTACTTGATGATATCTCACTATGCATAGTTTCGGACGAGATGATCTCATTTAAGTTGTGAGAAAACTGTCTTGATAGTGCATCCGCTACTATATTTTCTCTTCCGGGCTAATAATAAAACTTAGGTGAAAATTCCTCAATAAATGCCCGCCACCTTTTCATTTTGTTATTTGACATCGCAAATAAGTGGTTGATGGTTAGTAAAAATTTTGATATCCTGTATTCGCACACACTATAGCAAGTAATTCACGTTCATTTACAGCGTAGTTTTCTTCACTCTTCGAAAGTGTTCGCGAAATCATAGTTATTGGACGCCCTTTTTGTGACAAAACCGCACCCAGTGCCTTCGACGAAGCATCGGTTGTAAGCTCAAATAGTTGGTTATAGTCTGGATATTGAAGTAACACGTCCTCAGAAGCTAAAATATGCTTTATTTTTCCGAATGCACGTAATGCTTCGTCGTCGAGATTGATTTTGATCTGTTTCGAAGTTTTTGTACCAACCTGTCTGTTTTCACCGCGAAGATACAGAGTTAAAGGTTTTACGATAGAGGTATAATCCTTCACAAAACGTCGATAATACCCGGACAACCCCAGAAATTAACGCAAGGCACGCAGCGATCTTGGGGGTTCATAATTGACGATATCATGGACGCTTTCTGTGCAAGTTCTTATGCCTTTTTCAGGCATAAGAAAACCCAAAAACTGTACTTCCGTTTTGAAAAATTTTGACTTTTCTGGGGACACGCGCATTCCAGCATTTACAAGCCTTTGCAGAATATAATCGACGTGCTTCAAATGCGAGTATATGATTGGGGAGTATATGATTATGCCAGAATTTAGCCGACAAAATTCGTATTTCCCGTTATTAATACTGAAGGCGGTTTTTTGCCTGTCCTGTTCGCTCATTACAATTTGATGGAATCTGGATTTTAGGTTTAAAGTTGTAAACCATTTTGAACTTCTTAGGTTAGCCAATATAACGGACGTATCCGGGATTGGGTATCGATCAGGAATAGTTTTTTCATTGATTTTTCTAAAATCAATTACCATACGTAAATTAGGCTTTCCATTTATATCAACGCCTTTTTTAGAAACAACGTGCACAGGGGAATTGTAAGGTGAACAAGATTCTTGGATGATACCATCTTTAAGAAGCGATTTTATTTCATTGTTAATAAAGGGAGCTACTGATATCGGGTATGGATAGCTTTTGGTGTGAATTGGATCTCCTGTAGTTTTACGGATACGAGCCTGAACTCTAGTATTATAAGGCAAAGCTCTATCTGGATCGGCACAGGCATTAAAATTGTTATTTATAATCTTACGGAATTGTGGCTGATATTTTACTGGCACTGAGTCTGCTGTTATCGTTATTAGATTTACAGTGTTACATGAAAGAAAATGTAATTTAACTTTACCATATTGATAAAATAAATACCCTCTAACAGTGTCAATTTTCGCATCGATTCCGTCAAACGTACTTAAGCTTGGTAGCAAGTAAAACGTTGAGGTATTTTCTAAAATGTTTATTTGGCATTTTTTATTAATGACATTTTCACCATTTGTCGATTTTAGTTTAAAACTATTTTCTAATTCCTTAATACCTTGAATAAATGGTTTTGGCTTAATATAATTTTTTGATGTACATGTGTCAATAAGAATGCGAAGCTCCTGACCGTTCTTGCTCTTTTTTGTAATAAACAGCAGGAGCGATTTTAGTTTAAATAATTTATTTCATCTTCATATTCCGAAATTGCGACATTAACTTTATCATAATTATAGTGAGCTTCTTCATTTTGATTACAATTATCATCAATGCATTGGTGTTCACAATCATTCGAAGATGACGCTCCTTCAGGCATAAAATAAACTTTCTGTATCTTATGAAACGGTGAACGATCAGATAGTAATCGATTATTACTACGTTTAAATGCCACTGGCGGAGAAGGATTTGGATTCTGTGATTCTAAATTATATTTAGGGGTAAACACCTTTTGCGGTAAAAAGGAACTTCGCGAATTATTACGTTGTCTGTAAAAGCTTGAACCATTATCAATTTCCATTGGGATAGGTTTATCTAAATTCTGGTTTTTCATCTCTGTCGACTGACGTTGGTGTAAAAATGGCCTTGATCGGTAATGCTTATTTAAGTTACCTAATGCAAATGCTTTTGCAAATTCGTAACGCATATGGCTAGTTTGAAGCTCTTGCGCAACTGCCAATGCTGATGGAAGGTCCTTGGGTCCAGCGGACAATAAGACATCACATAACGGTCTTTGAATGCCAGATATGAAGACACGTAAAGCATTCTCTCTTGCCCGTTCATTGAAAGCAGCTAGGAGCTCGTTGTTACCGCTGTAGGTCATAATCTGCTTATTAGTAATCAAAGATAACGGTTTGTCTGTTCTATTGTAGTAATCAGTGAGAGACAATTTATCCTGTCTTAAAACGCTTAACTCATCCTCTAATACATACAACGGTCTTTTATCTGAATAAGTCTGGTCAAGACTAGCGATTATTGCTTTAAAGTTAAGAACGGTATTAAACGATGCAAGAGTGGAGTTAGCAGATTCGATCATTTTATTTCTAAATATTCCCATAGCAATATAATACCTTTCTGAGCCCTCTTTGTAGTAATTCATAGCGAATTGCGCAGCACTTCGCCAACCTGGGTAAGAAGCCGAATCACTTTGAATTCAGGTAAAGATTTAATCAAGTCTAAACATGCATTATCTTGAATTATTGGATTCATAGCTACCGGAAGGTATGGTTCTACGCTTGGTGGATGTAAATTGTAAACTGCTAAATTTAACTGACGCAACTGTTTTGCAAATTCTAATTTTGTGCGCTCATTGGTTTCGTTAACAATTTGCAGAACCTGCTCTTCATTGACACTCATTTTACCAATTTTCTTTGGTAAGATGGCGTGGCAAATTTTTATTTTTAAATATGAGATCATAGCGCTTTTAAAACCACAACAAATTTTGCTTGCAGAAAACACGAAAGCAAATGTGCTAACTTTTAATTTTAGTGCTGCCCACACATTCTCAAATTCCAGTGATCAAACTTTTTCCTCAAAATTCTCATTGAAAATTTTTATTGCAAGCAGAAGCAAACACAGCAAAATACCACTTTAAAAAAATAAAGTTTGGGCGGCATCCGTAATTAGCCTTTATCGTTATCATTGTTGTTGTCATGGCACGTCTAATTATATTTAGCAATATCGACCAAGATATGGAGGATGGAGTCATGTGTAGAAGTTCACGCAAGTGAGGAAAGTTCTCTGATCGCCATTCACTTGGGAGTGGCCAGAAACGATTCTTTTACATATGACTCAAGCAGCTCACGACTTCCGGTCTTTGACCAAGTATCCTCTGGGTAGCCTAAGAACATCCGTTTGAAGGCGAGCTAAAGTGAGAAGGCGAAACCCCCCTGCATAGGGTTGTGCGCTGGGTTTGGGACCCGCCACGTAAAAAAACACCCCAATGAAAAAGCATAAACAGCCTCGGATGAGAGCCCCCCCTTTTGATGACGACCATGGCAAACGAAATAAGGACTATGATTTGAGGGCATGCACCTGGAATGTCCGGTCCCTTAATTGGGAAGGTGCCGCTGCCCAGCTGGTAGATGTCCTCGTAAAGATAAAGGCTGACATCACCGCCGTCCAAGAAATGCGATGGACGGGACAAGGACAGAGACAAGTAGGTCCTTGTGGCATTTACTACAGTGGCCATATAAAGGAGCGCAAGTTTGGTGTTGGATTCGTGGTGGGAGAGACACTCCGTCGCCGAGTACTATCATTCACTCCGGAGAATGAACGTCTAGCCACAATTCGCATCAAAGCGAGGTTCTTCAACATATTGCTGATTTGCGCCCACGCCCCGACGGAAGAGAAGGACGATGTGACCAAAGATGCCTTTTATGAGTGCTTGGAGCGCACTTATGAGAGATGCCCCCGCCACGATGTCAAAATCGTGCTTGGCGACTTTAACGCCAGGGTGGGCAAAGAAGGTATCTTTGGCACTACGGTCGGTAAATTCAGCCTCCACGAGGAAACATCCCCAAATGGGTTGAGGCTGATCGACTTCGCCGGGGCCCGAAATATGGTTATCTGTAGTACTAGATTCCAGCATAAGAAGATTCATCAAGCTACCTGGCAGTCTCCGGATCGAAAAACCACCAACCAGATCGATCATGTTGTGATAGACGGAAGACACGTCTCCAGTGTTTTAGATGTGCGTGCGCTCCGAGGTCCTAACATCGAATCGGACCACTATATTCTTGCAGCCAAAATTCGCACCCGCCTCTGTGCAGCAAAAAACGCATACCAACAAACACAAGGAAGGTTCGACGTCGAGAAGCTGTAATCACAACAGACAGCCGAACGATTTTCTACTCGGCTTGCACTCCTGCTCTCTGAGAGCACTCGTCAACAACTCGGTATAAGAGAACTGTGGGATGGCATCTCAAACACCTTACGTACAGCTGCAACCGAAACCATTGGTTTTCGGAAAGTGCAAAAGAACAGCTGGTACGACGAGGAGTGCCGTGTCGCAGCGGAGAGAAAACAGGCTGCCTACCTCGCAACGTTACGATCGACCACAACACGTGCGGGATGGGAAAAATACCGAAAGTTGAAGAGGGAAGCAAGACGCATTTGGAGACAGAAAAAGAAAGAGGCCGAAATGCGTGAGTACGAAGAGCTTGATAAGCTGGCCGACAAGGGTAATGCTCGAAAATTCTACGAAAAGATGCGGCGACTTACAGAAGGTTTCAAGACCGGAGCATACTCTTGTAGAACCCCCAACGGTGATCTAGTCACCGATGCCCAAAGCATACTTAAATTATGGAGGGAACACTTCTCCAGCCTGCTGAATGGCAGTGAACGTACAACGCCAGAAGAAGGCGAACCCGGTTCCCCAATCGATGACGATGGAGCAGACGTTCCATTGCCCGACCATGAAGAGGTTCGAATAGCAATTGCCCGCCTGAAGAACAACAGAGCGGCAGGGGCCGACGGATTGCCGGCCGAGCTATTCAAACACGGCGGCGAAGAACTGGTAAGGAGCATGCATCAGCTTCTTTGTAAAATATGGTCGGACGAAAGCATGCCCAACGATTGGAATTTAAGTGTGTTATGCCCAATACATAAAAAAGGAGACCCCACAATCTGCGCCAGCTACCGTGGGATTAGCCTCCTTAACATCGCATATAAGGTTCTGTCGAGCGTATTGTGTGAAAGATTAAAGCCCACCGCCAACAAACTGATTGGACCTTATCAGTGTGGCTTTAGACCTGGCAAATCAACAACCGACCAGATATTCACGATGCGCCAAGTCTTGGAAAAGACCCGTGAAAGGAGAATCGACACACACCACCTCTTCGTCGATTTCAAAGCTGCTTTTGACAGCACGAAAAGGAGCTGCCTCTATGCCGCGATGTCTGAATTTGGTATCCCCGCAAAACTAATACGGCTGTGTTAACTGACGCTGAGCAACACTCAAAGCTCCGTCAGGATCGGGAAGGACCTCTCCGAGCCGTTCGATACCAAACGAGGTTTCAGACAAGGCGACTCCCTATCGTGCGACTTTTTCAATCTTCTTCTGGAGAAAATTATTCGAGCTGCAGAACTGAATCGAGCAGGTACAATCTGTTATAAGAGTGTACAGCTACTAGCGTATGCCGATGATATTGATATAATCGGCCTCAACACCCGCGCCGTTAGTTCTGCTTTCTCCAGACTTAACAAGGAAGCAACACAAGTGGGTCTGGCAGTGAACGAGGGCAAGACGAAATATCTCCTGTCATCAAACAAACAGTCGTCGCACTCGCGACTTGGCTCCCACGTCACTGTTGACAGTCATAACTTTGAAGTTGTAGATAATTTCGTCTATCTTGGAACTAGCTTAAACACCACCAACAATGTCAGCCTGGAAATCCAACGCAGGATTACTCTTGCCAACAGGTGCTACTTCGGACTGAGTAGGCAATTGAAAAGTAAAGTCCTCTCTCGACGAACAAAAACCAATCTCTATAAGTCGCTCATAATTCCCGTCCTGCTATACGGTGCAGAGGCCTGGACGATGACAACAACCGATGAGTCGAACTTAAGAGTTTTTGAGAGAAAGGTTCTGCGAAAGATTTATGGTCCTTTGCGCGTTGGCCACGGCGAATATCGCATTCGATGGAACGATGAGCTGTACGAGATATACGACGATATTGACATAGTTCAGCGAATTAAAAGACAGCGGCTACGCTGGCTAGGTCATGTTGTCCGGATGGATGAAAACACTCCAGCTCTGAAAGTATTCGACGCAGTACCCGCCGCAGGAAGCAGAGGAAGAGGAAGACCTCCACTCCGTTGGAAGGACCAAGTGGAGAAGGACCAAGTGGAGAAGGACCTGGCTTCGTTTGGAATATCCAATTGGCGCCACGTAGCGAAGAGAAGAAACGAGTGGCGCGCTGTTATTGACTCGGCTATAATCGCGTAAGCGGTGCCTACGCCAGTAAAGAAGAAGAAGAGGAAGAATATCGACCAAACAGAAAAAGTGTTAATAAACAATAATTAAACAAAAACTTTAATTAAAACCTGCAGCCGTCCGTAGCAGTTCAAGGCTATAAATTACAGTTTATTGAACTTTTTAATTACTGGTGCTTATTTTTTACCTAGCTCATCTATTTCCAGCCAGCTAATTTCAACAAAATGAAACAAACAAAATATGAAAAATCAAAACAAAACCAAAAAGCGTTTACGGTTGAAATTCGTGAATTATAAGCGAAACCAAATAAAGCTAAAAGAGGATTTGATCCCAAACATAAAAGTACAATTGAAGCAAACTTTGAAATGCAACCATCGCTCGAAAATAAATCTATCTGCAAATAAAAGTTCACATCCCTCGAAATCACTCGCTTACACCAATAGTAATGAGTTCCACATAGGGTCTTATTTAAATAAAATCATAGTATTGATAGTATTCCAATTTATTCCATTTAACATATAAGCAGACCTAAATAATACTGACCTTTGACGGGAAACTGCAAAGATATAGAGATATGTAATATTTATATTTTCACCTTTCATTGTTTTATACGAGTACAATATCAATTGGTTTCCATAACATTTATTCATTCTTTACAATTTGCTCCTGGGTATCAATATTTATACCAACTAACAAATTTCACACAAGAATGTCAGACATTTCATTTGCGCGTAGCTTTTGTTCTCATAAGCATTAAGTGGCATTGCATTCACTCATTTGCAAAGGCATGCACACCTTATGTACAGCTGTTGAGGCAGTATAAACATATGAATATTCCTTACGACACACTTGCACTCTCTTAACCATACGTTAACTCATACCTGAACCCGTATGCACTTATGTACTGAGGACGGCTTAAATTGGCAGGCACGTGAAAGGCTTCGTGTGAATGAACATATGTAGTAGAAGCTATGTTGGCGTTTTGTATAAAATATATGAAAGGATACCAAGTGCTGCTCATTGTCACGAAAGGTGCGCAACCCAAGCAAATAGTTGCACAATTATGAGGCAAGCGGCATATGTATATTATAACAGTCATTGTTTTCTCCCCTTATGGTGCGATTGTTCTAACTGTGACTATTATACCGTATATCAAATGTAAGTTCATCATATTGTACACCATGTCGTATGAGCAACACCAAATTTATAAGGCTCTTCTATGCAAAAAACAAAAATCAACATGAAAATTAAAATTTCACTACACTAACATTGAAGTTTGTAATAGCCTTGACAGACGGCAGCGTGAATAAGGATTAAACGCATCATTACCTAACTTGCAAATAAACCTTAAAATATTAGAGAGTTAATGGATTTTGGTTGGCAACATTATTAAAAATGGCCAATTGTAATCCAATTGTAATCCAATTGTAATCTATTGTGAATGAAAAACAAGAAAAAACGTTAACTTCGGTTGCACCGAAGCTAAATACCCTTCACAGGTGCATTTCTGTTAGTAAATATGTGTCCAGTTTGTATGGAAGCTATATGCTATAGTAACCCGTTCTGAACAAGTTTTTTAGAGATTAAATTGTTACTTTAAAAAATAATCTATACCATATACTATATACTATTTCGTGAATATATCTTGTCAAATGTGAAAGTTGTCCATACAAGAACTTGATTCCGATCGTTCAGTTTGTATGGCAGCTATATGTTATAGTTAACCGATCTGAACAATTTCTTCGGAGATTACATTGTTGCCTTAGAAAATAATATATACCAAATTTTGTGAATATATCTTGTCAAATGTGAAAGTTGTCCATACAAGAACTTGATTCCGATCGTTCAGTTTGTATGACAGCTATATGCTATAGTTAACCGATCTGAACAATTTCTTCGGAGATTACATTGTTGCCTTAGAAAATAATATATACCAAATTTCGTGAATATATCTTGTCAAATGTGAAAGTTGTCCATACAAGAACTTGATTCCGATCGTTCAGTTTGTATGGCAGCTATATGTTATAGTTAACCGATCTGAACAATTTTCTCGAATATTACATTTTTGCCCTAGAAAATAATCTATAAGAAATTTGGTGATGATACATTGTCAAATGCGAAAGTTTTCCATATGAGAACTTGATTCCGATCGTTCAGTTTATATGGCAGCTATATGTTATAGTGGTCCGATATCGGCCGTTCCGACAAATGAGCAGCTTCTTGAAGAGAAAATGACGTTTGCAAAATTTCAAAAGGATATCTTAAAAACTGAGGGACTAGTTCGTATATATACAGACAGACGGACAGACAGACGGACATGGCTAAATAGACTCAGCTCAACATACTGATCATTTATATATATACTTTCTAGGGTCTCCGACGCTTCTTCTGGGTGTTACAAACATCGTGACAAAGTTAATATACCCTGTTCAGGGTATAACAAGCAACAATAGCAGCTGATTTTCAGTTTGATCTGAGTATTTATTTCATATTTTTATAAAAAGATGGAATCCAGGACGAAAAAAGGGCTGTTGAAGAAGTGGGAGGCGCGTTCCAATGACCTTCGACAAGCCAAATAAATTTTTATATTTTTCAAGTCATTTCCATTGTAATGGGCAATAGGAATACTGCGGATGAATTTCACTGTAAAGTGAAAAATTTATCAAAAAAGCACAGGTTACACTTCTATACTATATATATATACAGGGTAGGCCATTTAAAGTTGACCCATCTGGCAACGCTGTAACTTTTAACAGCGCTGACAAATCGGCTAATGTCATACCGCGTTAGAAGCGTCATTCGAAGACAATTTATACCATGGAACAGTACACTCCAAAAGAACGCGCTGAAATTGTTCAGCTTTATATTCAAAATAACTTTTCAATTGTGTTAACTCAACGTGCGTTTCGCAAAAAAAATAAAGTGAAAAGTGCTCCTGTTAAGAACACAATTAAGTCTTTATACGCAAAATTTGTGAACACCGGTAATCTCAGTAATGCCAGTCATGCATTCAGACAACGCACAAGACGTTCTGATGAAAATATCGAAGCTGTACGAGCCAGTATTGAGGAGACTCCATCGACATCGAGTTATCGCCGCTCTCAGGAATTAGACATCTCTCGCACCACTCTCCGACGCATAATTCATAAAGATTTGAAGATGTTTCCATATAAAATTCAAATGGCACAAAAACTAAACCCAGCTGATTATCCGCGACGCCTTAATTTTGGCAAATGGGCAAATGGGTCAACTTTAAATGGCCTACCCTGTATATACATGTATACCCAAACATATTTTCAGAAAGGAGAAAAGTAAAATTGGTCCATCCCTCTAAACGGGAACATTACCATTATGTGGTGCCAATTGAAGATTCCAAGCGAAGCCAGGTCCTTCTCCACCAAGTCTTTCCAACGAAGTGTAGGCTGTCCTCTTAACGTTGAAGCTTTTTGGAGCTGCTGAAGTTGGTCGAAAGCATTCTTTATAACTCTGCGACATTTGGACTAACGTTAGTTGAATGATTTCTGTAAATTGATTGATTTGGTGTATATCCAAATGTCTTCATCATATACTTTTCAATTAAATTACCTATAATCATATCATATCACACAGCATTGCAAAAGTCAAATAATATTTCTTCAACTGTAGTGCGTCCTACGCCAAATATACTATCCACATTTCAATATTCTACCGATGAACCTAACACAGACAGCGCAATATCTACTCTTTTCTGCAGTGGAATGCAGACTCTGATACTATCATCGGACTTTTCGATTTGCTTAACTTTTTCGTACAATTTTAGAAAAGCTTGTCTATTGAGCCGAAAAAGTTCCTTAAATCTGATATTATCCATTTTCACTACATCGTACTCCGAAAAAGGGCCATTGCGGTCCTTCTGGCAAATGGCAAAAATTAAAATACAACAAACTAAACTTACAAATTTCCACGCTCCTCTTTTGCTTACCTGTGAAGACTCCCACTATCGTACTGGTTCCAAATTCATTATATTTTTATTTTGTCCATCAGTTTTATGTCATGATGAAGTTTTAAAGATAACGCGTTGACATATTTTTATGATAAAAAACTGTTTTGTAACAATTGCGTTGATAATAACCGAAATGTTTCTATTCTATTCATTTTTATTGAAAAATTTATGAAAATGACAATCCGCTGTTTACGAGAGCAGCCTTCTGCCACCTGCAAAATTGGATCTGATTATATTCACATTTAATCCGGATTAACGCTGCCGTCTGTCAAGGCTATAATACCTTGAAGGAAATGTTGGAGACCGTTTAAAGTAGATAAATATATGATCAGCATGACGTGCTATTTATCTGTGTCAATGACGCAAATCACAGCAATTCATGCAATGCTGGTGGAATGCTGTGATAATGCAAATAACAACCGCAACAAATTGTCTCAGTCTGCACAAATGACAGTCAAAAGACGAGTAAAAATAAAAGTAGATTAGTGGAGAAATTATCACTAAGAGCTGTTGACAACACTAAAAGTTTTGACGTAGTACGTTTGACTAACAAAAAAAAAAAAAACAGCTGACATGAAAACTGTTTTGAGGTATAATGTTATGACATATCGTGCTTCGTTCTCTTAAATTTGCTTATTTTTACACCGGACTGTATTGCTGTTAAATGTTGTGACAAATATACATATATATTTTTTTCTAAAAGCCCAAAAGATTTTAGCAACCTAGCACAGTTTGTTTGCAATTGGCATTTCTTACTACCATGACTTTCAAAAGGCTTGTAGAAAGTACTTGTACATCTTTCAGCACAGCAAAATATTAGAACAAAGCCAATACTGCAGGAAACAAAACACAATAAATCTAACTAATAGATATCTAATATGATTAAGTATTCATTTCTAACAAAACATCCTATGCGGCTTTAATTGACTACTAAACCACTGAAAGTTATTTAATTACGATTTGAACATACTTATGTGAAGAATTACATGAGAGCTATAGAGAAACTGTTAAAGTTGATGATAAGGCAGGAAGTGGGAGAAATCACCTGATGATGCCTGTACGTGGAGACTATATTTTTGTTATCCTTGTTTTAGGAGCTCTGCTAAGAACATCTAAAAAAAACTGTTTAAAAAATTATTATATATATCTCGGAGCAGGCTTCAGAACGAAGGCATAAACTATAACCAAACCCGAACTATTAAAATTGCCCATTGAAAAAAGATTGCTTTTGGCGCCGGAAAGCATCACCCGCGATTGCATTAATGTAATATTTATAGATAAGTAAACTTTTGCATTGTTTAATATTTTGAGACGCGTTTTGCTAAGGAAAAGACAAAAATTTATTCAAAAGTGTGTTAAGCAAGCCAAAGGGTGCTTAATTATGGATGCTGCTCTGCTCGTGGATTTGGGGTTTTGAGGTACTTCACTGAAAACCTGATAAAAATGCAAAAAAGTACTTCACAGAAGTGTGCTGAAATTCTTCATTGTAAAAATAACCTCGATTTAGTACTGCAAGAGGAGAGTGATACGAAAAATAGAAGTATACAATGTATTCACTGGAAACAAGAAAACCCTATATTGCTTTAGATTGGCCATCACAGTCGTCATACTCTAATTTAATAGAGAATGTTTAGACTGAAATGAGATCTTAAATATCAAGAAAACACCTTATGTCAACAAAAGCTTTCATTCGACAACTCCAATAAACTTGTAGGACTTTTCTTGTCGAAGTTTGAGCCATCAAAGACGTCAATTATTGTATTGAATAAGGTCAGCTAAAGCAAACCAAAGTGTTTAAGAGAGCTGAGCCACAGGTATCCAGAGAAAACTAACGAACCGCACACCACTCCTGAGAGCACCACACTTAAA
>CM050322.1:24398139-24441260 GCA_027475135.1 Bactrocera correcta
TATACTCACATAAGCAGTTTATTAAATCCGTCCCTTAGCAAATTAGTTCCCTGAGAGAAATAATATATTTTGAGCTGAATTCGAATTTCGTAGAACATAGCTCACTTTATATGCGGCGAATTTTGTTGATCACACTATCATTGAGTGTAACTCACTCATAACGGAGGTAAACAACACTGACCTACATTTAGTTTATTTATTTTGCATAGGTTCTTTGATAAGCAGACTTCTCGCTTATATGTAAACTCAACAGAAGTTCTACTGAACCGGCATATGTAAACCTTGTCTTACTCCATATACATGTTTAGAAGCTTATTTAAGGGAATTTGCGATGGCCTTCATACTTAACTTCAGTTTATCGTATTTAGCAGTTAGGTAGGTAAATTTGAAAAGCGTCACTGAATTGCAAAGAACTTTCTGTGGACACAAATTGCAATCCTGCCAAAATTTGTTTTGGAATTACAAATTCTAATAAAAATTATAAATATTGCATATCAAAATTAGTAAAGAAGCCTGTTGAGCTTCTTAATATGTAAATACCGGCTGCTGAAGATAAAATTTCCAAAGCGGAGTATGTGTTTTCTGACGATAATCAGCAGCTGTTTTGATTTGGAAAATCTTGTACTTGTTGGACAATATTAATGTTGAGCAGAGAAGAGAAGAGAAGTTATTCTTCTGCAAATCCGATTTAAGTTTATGCTCAGTTATGCTAAAAACTTCTTCATACTTATACACCTAACCTTTAGTATTTAATAAAATTTCGAAATTACTCCGTATACATTCTTTACTGCAACATTTACCCAATCGATTTACGTATTTGGTTCTGTTAAAAATATTTACAAACTCTCTATAAGCTCTTTGCAAGCTTATGCTGTTAACCCTCAAAATTAAAGTTTTTTTTTAATTTATTCTCCATACACTTATTTATGGCTAGACAATTTTACTCTATGTTTATGGTTAACTCACTTATGTTAAAGTTCTCTATATACACTCTGAATGCGCTTATGATAAAATTCTCTAAAAACTTTCTCAAGTTTCGAAAATATCGCTATATATTTATACATCGTTAGTAATTTTACTTTTATACAGAATCGGTTCAAGTTTGACTCTCTTATTATAAAAATCTTTACTAACTCTCTATAAGCTTATGTTGTTCACCTTCAAAATTTAATTTACTTTCGAAATTACTCTCCACATAATTTTTTATTGCAAGTAACGTTTACTCTTATACAAAATCGGTTAAAATTTCACTCTCTTATGTTAAAAAACGCTAAAAACTTTTTGTACGCTCATGCTGCTCACCATCATAATAAAGGCATTTCTATCAATATATTTAGATATTTTTGTAATTTTTACTGCTATGGAAATTCAGTTAAGATTTAATTCACTCATTCTCTAAAAACTGTTGGAAGCCTCATACTTTCCATCCTCAATAATTAAATACATTTGGAAATATGTCTTCATACATTTATTTATTGCTATTAACCTTTATACTTACCTATATAAAGTCGAATAAAGTTTATACTCACTTACATATGTTAAAAAAGATCTGTATGTTAACCATTTTTTAGAACTTAAAAATTCACTGTAACTGTCATTAACAATTCAACTAACGAATCATTGTTATAAGGATACAAATGCAATGAACGGTTACCATTTGGTGAGAACCTGTCAGCTAACAAAAATCTGATTTCGTGTTTCGGATTTGCTAAATGTTTTTCCTACAAATTTCATTAGCTATTAGTTAGCTGCCGAAATAGAATTGTTCCCGTAAACATTTAAGCTAAATGATTTAACTGCCCAGTTGTAAATACAGTTCAGACTTCGTACACTCAAATTATTGCTTCGTTTATGACTTTCGAGGTTTCGTTAAGCAGCGCCGTTGCTAGCAACTTCCGTACTTCGTTAGTTAGCCGATATGACGACTTCGCCAACGCAATTTTATTTTTACTTTGGAATTCGGCGTTAATGGTTGTATTATGGTTCAGAGTTTTTTTTTTTACCCAACGCGCGCTTAAATTGGTATTAGTGTGTGCATATAACACTGTTTTTGCGAATGCCACGGAAAATACCGTGGATCAAAGCTGAAGGTGGAAATAATTTTGTCATGGAATACAAATGTGAATTCGATATACGTACATATTATGCTTGAGCAGATGTATTGCACTCGTGTTAGTTTGTTTTTGCTTAGTTATGTGAAGAAAGAAAGTAATATAAATAAATGTGGTGTTATTTTCATTAAAAATTTTAAAAGTTACAAAATAAAATTATAACCTGGAAAGTAATTGAGAAATATCAAAAGGTAATATAAAAGTAAATGAAAATTTATAAAGAGAAAACTGCTTAATAGATATGTTAATTTGTAATAAAAATTTGTTAAATAAATCAAAGTAAGGTAAAACAAAGATAACTCAAAACAAATAAAGAACAGCTAAATCCGGGTGTATCAGAAAATGTTTTCCTCTTGCAATTTGCAAGGCATTTTACTAAATTATCCCCAATCGATTTTATCTACTTTCGCCAATACTTTTAAGTACCATCACCAATACATATGGAGTAAACCAGGGCTTTCTCGAAAATTCTATTATTAGTTATATGTGGACTAAATCAATTTTTGAAACGAGTTTTGTTATTTTAAGCATAAAGTTACACTGTTATGAATAAAATATGCTCACTTATTTTGACGAACATAAGTCACATATTGGCCGATGTATGCGGTATATGGCCACCAGGAAGTTCGAAAATCTTTATATTAGGTATATGGGTGCTCAGGGAAGTATTGACCAGATCCAACTTAACATTCAGACTGAATATTATCACGAAAGGGTTATGCCCAAATTTCACTTATATTTTCCACACATATACCGATATTTTCTGTTAAAAGTGAACTATAAGTACTGGAGTCGTTATATTCGGTACTTAGAGGCTTGAACTGTTTCGGTTCGATTTGGACAAGTTTTTCTCATAACACGGCCAACTTTATAGGCATTATTCATGCCATTTCTTATTCCGTTATAATAAGTCGTGCCTGCTTTCTTTATAGGAAAGTGAAAGAATCGGATGGAATTGCTAATTCTATTAAGAGGGGGCTTAGTTAGGTTTTAAAGGCAAAAAAGGATATATTATATCTGTGTTTTTTTGTGGCGACAGTGTAATATAATTTTATTAAATTAAATGACGTATTATTGTACAACTTTTGAAGTATATTAGAAAAAATTTTCAATGAAAAATATTAATAAACGAGCCTGTGGCGGTGAATCTCCCTTACCTCTAGCGTGCCAGCCCGCATGCTTAACAAAGCTAATTTTTCTGCTTTATCATTAAATTCTACTAACGCGCCTTTTTCTTCACAGTGTTGTGGATACGCATAAAATTTCGCAAAGTGAAATCACACAGAACATGTGCAGTCAAATCCCTTTACGGCATATGGTGATCTATAATCATCAGTTCTTTGCAATTTTGTACACACTAAATATATTAAGGTCGATCCATTTTGAAAAAAAAACACAGAAGATTTAAATTTAATGGAATTTCAAGGCAACACAACAGTATAGCATCAACCTCACTTTGGTATGCCTTTGCCCGTTAAGTATTAGACCTGCACTGCCATTAGCTCGTTAAGCATATTCTTGTTGCATTGTTGAGCTGAGTCGATTTAGCCATGTCCGTTTGTCTATCCGTCTGTTTGTCCGTCTTTCTATATATACATGAACTAGACCCTCAGTTTATGAGATATCATTTTGAAATTTTGCAAACGTCATTTTTTCTTCAGAAGCTGCTCATTTGTCGGAACTGCCGATATCGGACCACTATAACATATAGCTGTCATACAAACTGAATGATCGGAATCAAATGCTTGCTTGGGAAACTTCCTCATTTGACGATATATCTTCACGAAATTTGGTGTGAGTTATTGTTCATAGAAATAATGTAATATCAGAAGAAAATGTTCAGATCGGCTCACTATAGAATATAGTTGCCATACAAACGAAACGGTTGGAATCAAGGGCTTGTATGGAAAACTTTTTGCATTTCACGTGGTATCTTAACGAAATTTGACATGGATTACTATATATCGGATTACTATAGCATATAGCTTCCATATAAACTGGACATATAGTTAGCAAAAGAAATGCACCTGTGAAAGGTATATTAGCTTCGGTGCAGCCGAAGTTGACGTTTTTTCTTGTTTGATGATTAATAAAGTAGTGCTTGTCCGTGTAGAGTTTCAACTGCTCTGATTGAAATGCGTCATACACTCAATATCCATGTTAGCAACTCATGTGTGCACGTACATTATTAATAGTGTAGTTTGGTCTTAACGGGTGATCCAACCAGATGAACTCTTTTCAATAGACTTTCTTTGACAGATCACGTGTGAGTCGTGTCAAGTTGTGATGTTATTTTCATTCAATATTCTTTGGTATTTCATCATGGAAAGACTTACTTATCGTTCAACTTTGTTACGAAAATTGAGGTTTTGTAAAGAATGTGTTTCGTACGCTTTGCTCAATTCACGGTCAACATAATGTGCCTACTAAGCGTACTATTGGCAACACCATCACCCATTTCCAGACCTAGCATTTATTATTAATAATATTCGAACGAACAGACCACGTACAAGCTGCAGTAAAGCTGATAGTGTACACGAAGATCGTGGAAAGTCAATTCGGCACCATTTGCAGCAAGACGGACTGACGTATGGACTGGCGAACTTTACGTCGTGATTTTAAATAAGCAAAACTGAAGCTCTTTACCTACCCAAGCGACATCGCTTCGCTCGAGTTTTCGTACCAAATTTTGTTCAGCGATGTAACCATTGTAAACAAGCAAATGGTTGTGGGAACGAACAGTCAATGGCGACCGTTATCGCGCAATGATAACCGACTCTTTGACGCCTGAAATTGAAGATTGTGATCTCGGCCACATTTGATTTCAACAAGACGGCGCCACATCGCATCAATCAATGGATTTATTGAGAAAACACTTCGGTGAACAGATAATTTGACGTTTTGCGCCGGTCACATAGATCGCGTTATATCACGCTGTTAAACTTTTTCCTGTGGAGATATGTAAAGTGTAAAGTCATGTTTGGATTTAAGTTTTGGAGCAAAACAACAAGCTTGTCATTTGCCAGTTAATAGTCGAAATGTTCGAACAACTTTCATACGACTGAACCAAATTTAATAATTTTTTTTTAATGTTTTCGTTGTGGATCGGGGAAGGTTTAGAAATAAAAATACCTTATACTTTTAATTAGGAAAAGTCGGAAAATTGGACAATTCCAAAAAAATAATTTCTTTTCATATAATTTTTTTTAAATTTTTGTTTGTTTTGTTTTTCAATATTTTGATTTTTTAATCAAGCTATTCAAAAGAAAAATTTTTGAAAAGTATTCAGTGAAAACTTTATGCGTGTTTCACATAAAAAGATCAATTACAGATTGAAATTTGTTACGAAGCCACGAAGAGGTCGCGCTAATATCGGTCGGCGTTCTGTTTGGCATCAATTTATGGCAGCCTAAGGCAAGGCAATGCAGGAAGTACTCCCAGGATGCGATGATATATAGTACGTGCTGAATTATGGACCGCGATAGCTACTCAGCGATCGTCAAGATGTCACAACACGACTTTTTAATCAACAGTTACGATATTTGATGGACTTTATGTTGAATCAACATGCTGTTAGATGCTGGATGTACTCTGTTGAGGGGCAAAAATGAATTTTGCCGTTTCTTCTTTTTTGGATGGTGGATGGTGGTTACATTAGATTAAATTGATGTAATAATTTTTGCGGAAATTCCTAATCCAGAGATAGATCCAGAATTATACGAAGTGGTAAAAACCAATATGATTCATGAACATTGCGAACACCACAATCCTTCTTCGATTTGTATGTCTGACAATAAATGCACGAAACACTATCCACGTGCATTTCTTTAGGAAACGCAAACTGGAAATGATGTATATCCACTGTATCTGCGTCGCTCACCAGACGACAATGGCAGAACAATTAGCATTCAATTTAGAGGAGTGAATATCGAAGTTGACAACACATGGATCGTACTATATTCGCCACTGTTGTCTAATTCACATTCAAAAATAGAGTAGTACAGTTTGGTGAAATCACTGAAATACGTTTGCAAATATATCACCAAAGAAAGCAACATTGCGATTATTGGCTTTGAATGAGATGAGATCAGTAAGTATCAAATGGGTCTATACGTGAACTGCAATAAAGCACTTTGTAGGATATTCACTTTTGCATTTCATGAAAGTTTTCCGACTATGGTGCGCTTCACGATTCAACTTCATTTAAGTCATTGCATACTGTGAATGGCTGAGTTTTTGCAAGCCAGCAAGTACAATTACTGAAACATGATAATAACTGGAATCAAATGATGGACGATGCGATAGCTACTTCGCATATCATCCTTCAAATTCGCGTCAATTAAGGATACGAAAAAAAATGATATTGTCGATGACATTTTACATTGTATTCGCTACCCAGTTGGAAACCCATCTTCTCTGTATATTTACGCACCAGAACAGAAAACAAAAAAATTTGTTTATCAAGCTGCGCTACATTAAAAAAAAAATAAATGATTTTCAACACAATAAAAATTCAACTTTCTCTTCATTTCAAAACACATAAATTTACGCAGGGCAACGGCTGCGGGGTCAGCTAGTATTTTATATACTTTTTTGTTAAACAATTGAAATTTATTATGGGTTCTTCATGCTAAAAAACGCTGAAAAGTATGTGGCACAACGCGGAATGTTCACCTTTAATAAACTGCAAAATAAATTGTTCATTCATGTCATTCCGATTATATTGAGTTTTTTGTCCCACCTTCCATGACCGTGAAAATATGTGTATAATATAGCACGAAAATTTTTCTTTGAGTTAATAAAATTTCATCAATTTATTTACAATCGCTCTAAAATTCCAGCTGCAATAAAATAACATAAAAATTAATTTTGACGACGTATTTATATCAGGCGGTAAACTTATGGTTCCTCACCTAATGAAATCGAAATCGAAATCACGTGGTTTCACCCCTTATTATGATGTTACGTATTCGCAATGCTGAACATAATTTTTTCAAATTTTGTTTTTGTTCAATTTAATGGTACTTACAGAAAAGTTCAAACATGTGCGTACATCGTATATAAGATGTTAGTAGTAGAACACACCCAAGAGGTAATTATATTAGTTTCACAAAATATAAAAGAATTTGAATATTTAAAGCGCATAAAGTTGTAAATATGTACATATGTGGGATTAGAATTGATATCCGAATTCTAATTATAATAATTGATGAACAATTGTCAAACACTTATTCGAATATCGAATTTTGCATTACGAGAATAGTGGATTACAAGAACTTTGTGGGCGGTAAGGCTTAGCGTCCATCATAGTGAGGAAAATAAGATCATTCATGATTGCAACGCCGAGCGCAGTAGTTACAAATTTCATAAATATTTTTAAATAATAAATCAAACAACTACGAATTATAAAAGTGCGTGTTTAAAATGTATACTCGATATATTGGAGAGCACTCAACACTACGTTAAGTTAAGTAAAAATATTCAGTTTATTTTGTATCTTCTTCTTCTTTACTGGCGTAGACACCGCTTACGCGATACGCGTGATATCAATATCATCGGCATACGCCAGCAGTTGTACACTCTTATAGAAGATGGTACCTTCTCTGTTGAGTTCTGCAGCTCGAACTATTTTCTCCAGAAGCAGGTTGAAAGAGTCGCACGATAGGGAATCGCCTTGTCTGAAACCTCGTTTGGTATCGAACGGCTCGGAGAGGTCCTTCCCGATTCTGACGGAGCTTTTCGTGTTGCTCAACGTCAGCTTACACAGCCGTATTAGTTTTGCGGGGATACCAAATTCAGACATCGCGGCATAAAGGCAGCTCCTTTTCGTGCTGTCGAAAGCAGCTTTGAAATCGACGAAGAGGTGGTGTGTGTCGATTCTCCTTTCACGAGTCTTTTCCAAGATTTGGCGCATCGTGAATATCTGGTCGGTTGTTGATTTACCAGGTCTAAAGCCACACTGATAAGGTCCAATCAGTTTGTTGACGGTGGGCTTTAATCTTTCACACAATACGCTCGACAGAACCTTATATGCAATGTTGAGGAGGCTAATCCCACGGTAGTTGGCGCAGATTGTGGGGTCTCCTTTTTTATGGATTGGGCATATCACACTTAAATTCCAATCGTTGGGCATACTTTCGTCCGACCATATTTTGCAAAGAAGCTGATGCATGCACCTTATCAGCTCTTCGCCGCCGTGTTTGAATAGCTCGGCCGGCAATCCATCGGCCCCTGCCGCTTTGTTGTTTTTCAGGCGGGCAATTGCTATTCGAACTTCTTCATGGTCGAGCAATGGAACGTCTGCTCCATCGTCATCGATTGGGTATCGGGTTCGTTTTCTCCTGGTGTTGTGAGTTCACTGCCATTCAGTAGGCTGGAGAAGTGTTCCCTCCATAATTTAAGTATGCTCTGGGCATCGGTAACTAGATCACCTTTGGGGGTTCTACAAGAGTATGCTCCGGTCTTGAAACCTACTGTAAGCCGCCGCATCTTTTCGTAGAATTTTCGAGCATTACCCCTCTCGGCCAGCTTATCAAGCTCTTCGTACTCACGCATTTCGGCCTCTTTCTTTTTCTGTCTACAAAAGCGTCTCGCTTCATTCTTCAATTCTCGGTATCTATCCCATCCTGCACGTGTTGTGGTCGATCGTAACGTTGCGAGGTAGGCAGCCTGTTTTCTCTCCGCTGCGACACGGCACTCCTGGTCATACCAGCTGTTCTTTTGCACTTTCCGAAAACCAATGGTTTCGGTTGCAGCTGTACGTAAGGAGTTTGAGATGCCATCTCACAGTTCCCTTATACCGAGTTGTTGACGAGTGCTCTCAGAGAGCAGGAGTGCAAGCCGAGTAGAAAATCGTTCGGCTGTCTGTTGTGATTGCAGCTTCTCGACGTCGAACCTTCCTTGTGTTTGTTGGTGTGCGTTTTTTGCTGCACAGAGGCGGGTGCGAATTTTGGCTGCAACAATATAGTGATCCGAGTCGATGTTAGGATCTCGGAGCGCACGCACATCTAAAACACTGGAGACGTGTCTTCCGTCTACCACAACATGATCGATCTGGTTGGTGGTTTTTCGATCCGGAGACAGCCAGGTAGCTAGATGTATCTTCTTATGCTGGAATCTAGTACTACAGATAACCATATTTCGGGCCCCGGCGAAGTCTATCAGCCTCAACCCATTTGGGGATGTTTCCTCGTGGAGGCTGAATTTACCGACCGTAGTGCCAAAGATACCTTCTTTGCCCACCCTGGCATTGAAGTCGCCAAGCACGATTTTGACATCGTGGCGGGGGCATCTCTCATAAGTGCGCTCCAAGCACTCATAAAAGGCATCTTTGGTCTCATCGTCCTTCTCTTCCGTCGGGGCGTGGGCGCAAATCAGCGATATGTTGAAGAACCTCGCTTTGATGTGGATTGTGGCTAGACGTTCATTCTCCGGAGTAAATGATAGTACTCGGCGACGGAGTCTCTCTCCCACAACAAATCCAACACCAAACTTGCGCTCCCTTTATATGGCCACTGTAGTAAACGTCACAAGGACCTACTCGTCTCTGTCCTTGTCCCGTCCATCGCATTTCTTGGACAGCGGTGATGTCAGCCTTTATCTTTACGTGGACTTCTACCAGCTGGGCAGCGGCACCTTCCCAATTAAGGGACCGGTCATTCCAGGTGCATGGCCTCAAATCATAGTCCTTAATTCGTTTGCCATGGTCGTCATCAGAAGGGGGGTCACTTATCCGAGGCTGTCGTTTGTTTTTCATTGGGGGTGTTTTTTTACGTGGCGGGTCCCAAACCCAGCGTACAACCCTAAGTAGGGAATATTTCGCCTTCTCACTTTAGCTCGCCTTCAAACGGATGTTCTTAGGCTACGCAGAGGATACTTGGTCAAAGACCGGAAGTCGTGAGCTGCTTGAGTCATACGTAAAAGAATCGTTTCTGGCCACTCCCAAGTGAATGGCGATCAGAGAACTTTCCTCACTTGCGTGAACTTCTACACATGACTCCATCCTTTATTATTTATTTTGTATACATTTAGTTTTTTAACAACTTTATTTAAATTTGAATTTATTTGTTTTATTATACAAATCTCCTTAAATATGATATCGACGGGCGAGGCGGCGATAGTACAATCCCGGAAACGATTTGTCACTGCTGGCGACCGAGTGGACCCGGATCGTGGTTGAATCTGGTAATTAGAGGAAAGTAGTGCGAGGTGTCGAGGCGGCAGAGTGTACGAAAATTGAAGATCCAATTGTATGTGTCGAACGAATTGCTTAGAACCACTTGTTTGTCTCATCCCGATGTCCATTATTTTTGTTGAGTGGGTACAGGTGTGGTGATTTGTGTTGGTGTGGTGATGTAAGTGTATGGTGCCATCGGATGTGGTGTAATAAGCTGCCTTGCTAGGGTGCGCCAGTTTACCCCAGGTATAGTGAGGGTATACATGCGGGGAGATGCTTAAGTCATTTAAACATCCTGGGCCCCCTATGCAAATATTTTGTCTAGTTTCAGATATGTAATCTGAGACATGTTATTCGACTTCCCTACAGAGTGTTAGCTGTAAAAAGCGATTTTGGTTTCAATAGAAAAATTTATGTTTTGTAAATATTGGTGCTTGAGGTAATAATTTCCTTTTGCGTGTTTTGACGACTTATTATTATAGTAAAGAAATTGTTTACTTTTATTTATTCTATTAGCGGTTATTTACAATTTCTTATTTTATCGGTTTGGCATACCGGTTGGTTTTATATTCCTTTTTTGTATTATCGGCAATTGTTTAGATTTTATTTATTCTCGGCTTATGAAGGATATTAACGCCTGGCTCAGGTATGGCCAGAATGGGTACTCCTTAGCACTGGTGTTAGGACTGTGATAATAGAGGGATCCTGCGAGAGAGTGGCCGAGAATGGAGAACGGCTTCGACTCGTAGCAGAGAGTTCTTCATAATTAATTAATGCTTTATATAGCTGATTCCCATTAATCACCAAAGTGAGGAGCGCTTATGTAGATGCGAATATGATTCCACTTTTTGAATCATTTTATTATGAGTAATATTTATGTTCGTAAGCCATCCTGCGGGGCCGAAAGTTGTATGAGTTCAGAGATAACTTTGACTTTGTGGAGTATTGGAAAATGGTGGCTCATGTGGTAATCTTACGACGTACCGGCCATTATTTGAGCGAGTAGTTGTGGCTTTAGAGAAGTCTTAACAATACTGATCTTCTAGAGTTTTGTTTGATATGGAGGGAAGTTTCTTTAACTTTTGAAATGGCTTTAATTGTGAAGTAAGGTATTTGTTTGTATTATACTCAACTTGAGTTGGTATGGTGGTAACTAGTTTTGTAACTGGTCCACTTTGTGTTTTGATGTGCAGCGTTTGAGCTTTTTGTGCCTTTGAGCAACATGGTATCTCTTTAGTATTGTAGGTTTCGGGATTTGCTTTTGCCATTGAACCCGTGGTTCTTTTTGTATATGCGCTTCATTGAAGTGATATGGGATATATGCTGTAATGAAGCATTGTATGATGTCTTTTATGACAATATAAGCATTTAAATTTGCTTTTGCACTTTGTATATGTATGCGCATGTGACAGCAATTTTTGCAAAGTCTTTTTGACCTGACAAAATTGTTTTGTTCTTTCACTTTTAAGTTTTTAAATTCTTGCAAGATATAAATTTATCCCCACTGGTAGATAGTTCGGATGACGTTTGTTTTCTTTTTTTTGGATGTGAACGTTTGTACTTTGTAAAAGATTTTGTTTAAATTTTTGTTGCTTCTAGCTTGGGTTCTATTTAAGCTTCCATTTTGGACGTGTTTAATGTTCTTAGTTTTGATTATTTTTGCTTCTAATCTTTCCGCAATTTCATACTGGGTGGTGAGAAAATCTTTCGTTTGTTGCCAGGTTGGGCACTTTTTTCGTGATGAGAGCGATTGCACCCATAGAAGTAACGAGTTTTCTGGTAATGCTGCGGTGCATATGTTTACCAGAATAGGGTCCCAGCTGTCTGTGGGGATATTCAGTGTCGGTACAACCGACAACCGACAAACAATTAGACACAGTGGATTCTAGTTTGATGAATTCTACACTTGTTTCTTTCTTAATTTTTGGCAAGTTTAATAGTGTCGTTACTTGTTTATCGACCAGTATTCTTTTGTTTTCATATCTTGCTTTTAGAGCTTCCCGAGCCAAATTGAAATTATCGTCATTAAGAGCGAACTGTTTTATTATTATGCCTGTTGACCTTTAGTTTTGTATCTGAGATGATACAATTTTTGCGCTTGTAATAATTGAGGATGGTTTATGTAAACGGCTGTAAACGTGTCCCGAAAGGACGGCCATTCTTCATAACCTCCATAAATATTTCTGTGTCACATGCGGGCACTTCGAGGTGGATGCCTGAACTTACCTTTTGACTGTCTTCTTGTGGCAGCTCTACTCTCAGATGTGGAGTAGGTGCAATTGCTTTTATTAGCTTTAATTGATTGGAGATCGTAGCTTTTGTTTCTTCATATTAGTCTAAGCAGTTTTCGTAAATATCGTAAGCCGAAGATTTAAAATTTTGAAGTAGATCTGAATTGTCAGAATCTACTAGGCATCATGAGCCGCTTGGAGAAGAGTCCAAAAGTTTTGAAGATTTTGACTTTTTATTTGCAATAGCGATTCCGAATTTTCGTGAATCGGTGAAGAGACAAATCTAGTGCAGTATTTTGTTAAACTATCACTTTGTTAAATGAATTTAAAAACCTCATTTGAGCGTGTAGCTCCTGCAGGTGTATTTTGATTTTTATTATTACTCATTATTTTTACCGAATTCTCTTTTCAATAAATAAGAGTTTATTTCGTACAAAAAAAAAATTTTTACTATTAGCGTTTCTTATTTACTTGCTAAACGATATTATTTATTTATTTTAGTTTGAAGTTTGAAAATATTCGCACTTTTAATTTATTAACACTTTTTACGTCCTTATGTTAATATTTAGGTACACCCTAATACTTGGACTTGTATGTATGTGTGTATGTGCATATGAAAGCACTTACGTTTTGTGCAATTGAGAGCTCGCTGAAGAAATCAATGCGCTAATTTCATAAGTATGCACGAATTGTTTGTGTGCTTATGATGCTTTTACTGCTGCCGTGACATCATAGAAACAATAGTTTTTAGAATGAGCAATTTAATTTTACAAAAAAAAAATTCAATTTGCCGTAAAAGTTCGAAAATTCCAGAAATTACCCAGAAGTAAATTCAACCTTGAGTAACTTTTAAAGGAGTGAGTATATCAAAAAATTGTCAGGCCTTTTTTTGTAGAGCATTCAATTCTGTACAAAAATATTCGTAAAAAGTGGCAAAATCCCATGTAATTTCAATGGGAATGTAGTGTGTTTGGGGCAAGGTTTATTATGAAAATTAAGGGCTTTTTAAGGTCTGATATTTTTTTTTAGATGAAAAACTAAAAGTTTAGGGGGCGTCTCGTCTAAAATAATCAATTTGGTAAATAACGGACACCCTTATGTGTATGCAAGCTGCAAGTATATAATATTTTCGTAAGCCCAAATGTTTGATCAAAATGCGATAAATCGATGTTTTGGAGATGTCCAATTCCATTTCCACGAATTTTAATGATAATTTCGGCGAATTTTTGATGAATTCACAGAGTTTTAATGGAATTTCTGATGATCACGGATTTTGATTGGCCCACATGTTAATTGTCATTTATGCCTTCACGACCACTTTGAAAATTTCAAAATTTTGAAACCACTCGGACACTCTGCTATAGGATAGGCGATCATCGCCATAAACTTGTTTCATCAATTGAAACGTTTCGGTCAAAGTTTTACCATTTTTAAAACAAAATTTAGGGTTGGCTCTTTGTTCGAAGCTCATTTTCGCACCGATAACACAAACATACCAACACTTAAATTGCAATAACATCCATGAAATGCCACCAGGGGAGCTAGATTCAAAGAGTCCTGTTCACTTTGGAACTCATCTTTTAAAGCCAATGCACATTAAATCTGCAGAATTTATAACCGAAAGGAAAACTGTCTAAGGGCATTATGAAATGCTTAATTCGCAAAGTTTAAACTTACATATACCAGTATGGTTTTTTTCAAATTAAGTTCCAGAAGTTAGTAAGTTCATTCCCTAGAATATTTCCTCTCCAGCAGTGTTTTAACTCTTTTATTCAAACTGAACTTTAAAGATTATTCTAGAGAAAAGAATGGTTTGCGAAACTGATATTATTTGATTGAGTTACAATTTTCAATCTTATCTTTTTGAAATTCAGTCGTTAGTTGGTAACGAGCAGTGTTAGTGGATCTAGCTGCTTTGTATGCGTGCTGACTGACGGGCAGTAGCGCAATGCTAATGTTTTTCATGCAGCATAGATGTCGGGAGCTTACGAGCGAACTGCGATACGATAGTTGTGCCATACGTTTTAAGAGAGTTAGAGGGACAAAAAATGCAATGTCTTTGGAATGGTATGAATGAACAGAAATTTTTTTGCAGATTATTGAAGGTGAATATTTTGAGCGTAACGTACTTTTAAATTTTTTTAGCGTGAATAACGCTTAAAAAATTTCAATTGTTTAAGAAAAAGTTACGTAAAATATTATTATTTAAACAAATGGACAATAAAAAAATATTTATAATATAGCACACACATTTTTCTTTGACTTCACAAAATTTCTTCGAATTATCTCCAGTAGTTTATGAGAAAATAATTTTACAATTTTATCGTGCTCTAAATTTCAACCTTCAATAACTTTAATCAAAAAAAAATAAAAATTTAGAAATATTTATATCGCGGGGTATGCGTTTGGTCCCCTTTTCTTTTGTTTCCCTTTTAACATGAAAGAAATAAGACTAAGAAGCCAAAACGATTTGGTCCCTTTTTCTACCTTGACAATGAATATTACCCTTGCCAGGAAGTAGAGAAAGAGCCCAGTGCCTACTTGATTGAGTTTGCAGTGAACAATTTCCTTGCAGCCCTCCATTCCGATCGATCTGGCCTATGACCTATGTGCGACAATTAGTGAAATTTGGTCATCCTGAACCGTCTTTGGGAAGTGCGCAAGCAAGAGTGCCTCTGCGCTGGTCGTATAGGTCTTATCATATCTATTAATTGATAATGCTGCTTCCATGCCTTTTACAATCTGGCTGCTTCTGTTGCCGAGGAGACATTGCCACACAATTTTTCCAACTGTTCATCTTCACGAACCGAGTCTTTTTGTATTGGTTGTTATGTGCTTTTTTTATTCTTCTCAGTTGCCCGATCGTTTGGTTTTGTTGGAAAGCCGGACTGACTGCCTGCCTGAGCACTGGGAATTTACTAGACAACCATAAACAGGTTTGTTTCTTGGTGGTCACCTTTAGTGGACAGGCGCAGTGATAAGTTTGTCGCAGCCTGCCTGCTCTCCATCTACCGCACTTTCTACACTGACTATGTCTACTTATATTTGGTCCAATAGTTTCTCTACAGACATTCCAGTATGATCCCGTGATCTGACATTGAGGGTTCTTGCGACACCTGCCACTGCGAGATCAGACCGATCATGATTTCATTACATAAGGTTATGTTAAGGACCCCCCCAACGAGTACTGGTTACGAATGTACATTGCTACTTACTTATTATAAATTCGAGAAGAGACTCACCTTTCGCGTTGCAGTCCCTGCTACCCCACTCCGTATGATGAATCACAGTGTGATCACGAGTACACACATAATTTCAAGCGTTACTTTTTCTAAACACAACTATTATTTATTTCAAATGTTAAAGTTTGAAAATCTATAAAAATAGTTTATCTTCTATGTATTTTCTATAATTTTTCCCTCAATGAAGTTATCTTGCTTTCGTTCAAACGCACGCACTTTCTTATCCACAACGTTTTACTGCACGAAAACCGCCACTTACATGATTCACTTTCGCTCGCTTTTCAATTTGCTTGAACACATTCCTCTTTTATTTCGTTAAACTTCTAACTGAAAAGGCAAACAACCGCACAGGGGCATATCGTTCCATCTTGCTACACTTGTATATTGTAATCGATGTTTTCGATTCACCTTTCAGCCTGTTAGGCACTAATTTTGTTTTATGATTATAATATTTGTGAACTTGTTTATCACTCGTTTATCGCCAAATAATTCTGTTTAGTGGAGATCAACTATTTTGTGTCTGCTTATTATCTAACCATTGGCAATTTTGTTGTTTTCATTTATTTCACATCTCTATTTTTTGTTTTTACTTGCTCTTTCTTGTCATTGTTTGGCTTTTGTCGCTTTTTGTTTGGAGTTCGTTCGTTATCTATTTCTAACTGTTCCGCCATTCTATTCTATACCGAAATGTTTGTTTTGTGATCACTTAACTGTGATTCTCCTAGCGCCTTTTACATAACGTGGTTATATTTCCTTAACTTTCCAAACCTATTGTTCTAATATCGGCAGTAAGGGAAAGCAAATACGTAATGACCAGGGCTGATAAAAATATGGTTTTGCTTGAAAAAGCTTATTTCGCTTATTTTAGACAACGGTGCATATTTTTGGGCATATTGCCTATTTTGCTTGTTTTTACAAGAGTTATAGCATGTTCTTGCTGAGCGCTATTGCAGTTTTTACCTCGTTTAGCTCTTATTGCAACTCTTATTGTTGCTTTAAGCCATAAAAAAATTCTCTACCTAAAAGCAAATAAAAGCAAACATTTTTTTGCAATAAGGAAGTAATTGCAGAAATCAACTCTGAAATCTCCGAAATCTCTCTGATTTGTGGAGGATTTACTGAAAAAAAGAGTGGCAGCATTTATTTGCATTTTTATTTGCCATTTCTTGAATATGGCAACAACACTGTATTATATTATTTGGGGTTTTTCGGGGATGAAACTAGTTTAACCAGTTTAAACATGCCAAAAGAAAAAGAAACTAGTAGTGAATTTCTAACAAGAATGGCACAACTATACAAAGATGTCCTTCGTACCGATAAAACGGTACTGTTTTGTATAGTGTGCAATTGTAAGCTAACAGCTAACAAAATATTCGGTGTAAAACAATATTTTGAAAGTGCCAAACATAAAGCGTGTTCGGAAAGACAAAATAAGAATTCTGTGCAAACATTAATGGCAGATCATGGCAATAGTGGAAATATAAATATTTTCAATATGGATTTATGCAAAATGTTTCTATCGGCAAATATTCCTATAAATAAAATAAATATAGTTTAAAAAAAACTATAAAACACTTTTTAGTTTGATATGCTTTAAAAGCGTGTTTTAAAGTTCTTTTAAACTATATTTATTTTTGATTTTTTAGTTTGATGTGAGAAACCCCAAATTTGTTAAAATATGAACTATGACATGTTACATTGGTTAAGTAAATCAATAATTAGGCAGCATTTAATATCTACTCGTAACCTTTCATTATTAATTGTTACATCATTTGCGACCAAGTTCTATTGACGACTTTACGAATTGTTACTTCTTAATCGAATCATTTCTTCTAAAGCTTCACTGTTACATGGGGTTTTACCTGTCAACTTTGAACAGTCTAGTTCTTCAATTCGAATACCGTCCAAAGATCTACAACGACTAAGTGCTACATTAGCTTGTCCAGCAGCAAACAGTCGAGAGCCCAGATAAATTACTGCATGTTCTAGTGTACAACCATGCATCTTATGAACGGTCGACGTCCAACTCAGTATGCTATTTAAATGTCACCAAAACTAGTTTTATATAGATGTTGCATACTTTTAAGCGCATCTTTTTGGTGAGCTGCTTAACCCTTTCAGTGGGAAAAATAATTTGTGGTGGAAAAAAAATCTAAAACTTTATTTTTAGGGTAATATGATGCGGTTAAGTTCGCAAAAAATATTTATTTTTACCTGTGATATCGCTATTTACAGTTAGGGCATGTCGATTATATTGACACTGGAAGATACCAAAATTTGTTATATGAAAAATGCAATTCTCTCTCAAATTATATGGCATATTTATTGAAAATTAATTGATTTTATAATTGCACTTATTGGTTTTTGTGGTATTCCAAGAAACAATTGGCTTCTCGTTTTACACAGAGATAAACGTTACATTTTTTACATATTATAAAGGAACTTTTACCACAATTTTTGGCTTTGCAACGTCCTGCGCTTTTAGCATTTAAAAATTCCGGTAAATAACGGGTGATTTTTTTGAGGTTAGGATTTTCATGCATTAGTATTTGACAGATTACGTGGGATTTCAGACATGGTGTCAAAGAGAAAGATGCTCAGTATGCTTTGACATTTCATCATGAATAGACTTACTAACGAGCAACGCTTGCAAATCATTGAATTTTATTACCAAAATCAGTGTTCGGTTCGAAAATTCGAAAATCGACAAATTTTGTTCAGCGATGAGGCTCATTTCTGGTTGAATGGCTACGTAAATAAGCAAAATTGCCGCATTTGGGGTGAAGAGCAACCAGAAGCCGTTCAAGAACTGCCCATGCATCCCGAAAAATGCACTGTTTGGTGTGGTTTGTACGCTGGTGGAATCATTGGACCGTATTTTTTCAAAGATGCTGTTGGACGCAACGTTACGGTGAATGGCGATCGCTATCGTTCGATGCTAACAAACTTTTTGTTGCCAAAAATGGAAGAACTGAACTTGGTTGACATGTGGTTTCAACAAGATGGCGCTACATGCCACACAGCTCGCGATTCTATTGCCATTTTGAGGGAAAACTTCGGACAACAATTCATCTCAAGAAATGGACCCGTAAGTTGGCCACCAAGATCATGCGATTTAACGCCTTTAGACTATTTTTTGTGGGGCTACGTCAAGTCTAAAGTCTACAGAAATAAGCCAGCAACTATTCCAGCTTTGGAAGACAACATTTCCGAAGAAATTCGGGCTATTCCGGCCGAAATGCTCGAAAAAGTTGCCCAAAATTGGACTTTCCGAATGGACCACCTAAGACGCAGCCGCGGTCAACATTTAAATGAAATTATCTTCAAAAAGTAAATGTCATGAACCAATCTAACGTTTCAAATAAAGAACCGATGAGATTTTGCAAATTTTATGCGTTTTTTTTTTAAAAAAAGTTATCAAGCTCTTAAAAAATCACCCTTTACCTTATTTGATCCAAACGAACTTCTGGCGGTGGTTGTGTTTGGACATTTCTTTTATGCTTAGGCGGATTAGGCGACATAGAATCATTGTCGCTTTCTGTGTTACTTTCAGAACGCAAAGCTATTTGGCTGCTGCCCCTTGACTTTGTCTTCAACGGTCTTCCTCGTTTACGTACTATATCCCCTTGTGTATTTTCCTGTTCTGCAGAAAGCAATGTTGTTGCTACAGTGATCCTAAAACTCATGGAGTCCTTTACATTTTTCTTTGGAATATTCTTCAATTTACAGTCGCGTCTATATTCCAACCATGCCGCTGTCAAAGACAAATCCACAAAATGCATTATCACGCGAAGTGTCCACTTGACAGAACGAATGTCAATGCGGTAATATTGAATCATTTGATCCAGTAATTCCACTCCGCCCATGCATATAAACTCATTAGAATCTTTTTCCCACCGTTTAGCCTTATCTTTAACTCCAATTTCAACAAAATTCGACCCCAGGTTGATGACTTTATTGTCATACCAACGAGTTATAAGTACAACACCATTTTCGGCAATGCATTCAGCAGAAAACCCTCGCCCTCTTGATTTCATTTCTTTCTCACTAGGAAGTTTGGGATTCGCGAATCTATTAACACGAATGGTTCCGGCGGCATTAATTTTGCGTTGCTTCAATAGTTCGAAAAGCTGGTAAGAAGGAAAGTAGTTGTCGAAAAATAGATTGTGACCAATGGCCATACTTGGAATCCGTTGACATAGATGAAGAACAATAGCAGAACCGAAACCAACATCCTTCACTATTTTTTTATCTAATGGAGTTGTCGATCCTTGATAAATAAGAAAATCATACGGAATTCCACTTTTACCGCATAAAAAAAAAACTTTGATTCCCCATGGGGTGGGCTCTCCTTTTATGTATTGTTTTGCTACAAACTTCCCTTTAAATGGAATGATTTGTTCATCAATACAGAGATTTTCCTCCAATGGTAGGCTCCAAAGACGATTTCTCACTATGTTTATTATTGGTTGAACTTTAAAAAGTCGATCTCTATTCTGCCCTTTGTTGTCCATAACATCAACCAAATTATTTCTAATAAAAAAAAAAACGTTTTCTGGTCATATTCTCTCTGAAAAATGATATTCCAAGCGAAGGATCGTAAAACATTTCAACTCTCGGAAATTTTAAAACCCCCATCATTATATGATGTGCAAAAATAATTCGAACTTTATTGACTGAGCACTCCGTGAAATTTAATTGACCTTCCTGTTGAGTATATAAATTGGTATGATACGCAGTTCCAATGAAGAATAATCAGTAAGGTATTTTTTAAAATATGAATATGGTGTACCAATTTCAATATCTGCAGCATCTTGTGTACGTTCAAACTGAATTGCTGTCGAAGAATGTTCTATTCGATTTTTTCTCCAAGTAATAGCTTTCTTTGCTGTGAAGGTCAATGGAGTTTGTATGCTTGAGCTTGGCTGCTCATTATCAACTAATATACCCATTCCAGATATTTCGGCCTCAGTGATAAGCGGCAATTCCAAATCTAACACTTCATCTAAGGCTTCACCGCAATCTGGAATAATTTCTCGTTCTATCACTTCAAAAGTATCTCCATCCACCTTTTCGACATCATATTCCACCATATCTTCACACTGGCACTCATTTCCATCTTCAATATCAGAACAATTTGCAAGAATTTCAAATATCTCATCATCATTTAAAGCTTTATATGCCATATTTTCTGAAAATTTATTATAAATAACCAAACTTTTATATACATTTTTTTTCTAATCGGAAAAAAAAACTTACTTTGCGGGTCAATGTCAATTATATTCGACAACAATATACAGAGAAACCTCTCCTAACGTACACCTCTATTGGGCGGACACCTCCCTTTGGCGGACATTTTTTCATGCACCAAGTTTTAAGTACAATTTTCAGAACACATCGCCCTCCCTTAGGCGGACACTCTCTTGGCCGGACGCGGACACTTCATTGCTACAAAGTTGGATGAAACCCCTCTACTAAGCGGACACGAAGCTCTTATCGACGGACATTGACTTCTGTTTTCATAATAAATCAATCAAAAACCTCTTTTGGGCGGACGCGAACCCCTCGTAAGCGGACAAAATATGAGAATGTGTGTATGGCGTATGTATAAATAACAGATTATAACAATTGAAAAAAGGGGACTCCCCGAATTCAATGTAATTAGGCTGTTCACGATAAGGTAGTTATCGGGTTATGTGATTAAGTGAACAACAACAAAATGCGGTACGACAAAATAACCAAAGTTGACCAACCTAGACCCTTGTTTACAGATTATGTGGTTATTTGCTTATTTCCAGTGTTAGAAAGTCGTTGCAATTTTACTAAATGGCAGCACAAAAAATAAATAAAACTAAGCGAATGGCATAGCCCTAGGGATGTCTACAATGCGGACGAGACAGGCCTTTTTTTCAGAGCTTTGCCAAACAAAACCTTGGCTCTTAAAAATGAAGTATGCCGTGGAGGTAAACTATCGAAAGAAAGGTTGACTGTCTTGCTTTGTGCAAATATGGCAGAGGAAAAAGAAAAACCCCTTGTCATAGGGAAAGATGCCCGACCGAGAGCGTTTGCATCAATAGATTTAAAAAAACTTCCAGTAAATTGGCAGTCCAATAAGAAAGCATGGATAACGCATGAAGTGATGACACAGTGGCTGAAAGAACTCGACAAAAAAATGGAGTTGGAAAACAGAAAAGTACTTTTGTTTTTAGACAAAGCAGCATCCCACCCTCGAGATATAAGTTTGAAAAATGTTAAAATACTATTTCTGCCTAGTAACACCACTTCAGTTTGCCAGCCTTTGGATCAAGGAATTATTCAAAATTTTAAAATTCACTACCGAAACTGTCAGGTTAAAAATATTTTGGTAAGCATAGAGACTGGTTCGCCAAAACAAATATAAACGTTTCAGAGGCAATACATTTCATAAAAGAAGCCTGGGCAAATGTTCAACCGCAAACCGTAAAAAATTGCTTCCAAAAGGCAGGATTTGACAAAAATAGAAATCTGACTTGCCGTTATCAACGCTGGCTTCGATTTTTGAATTATCAAAAGCCCTTGAAGAGTGTACTCATTCAAATCCGGATGACTTTGTCCAAATAGATAATAATGCATGGACCGAAAGCTCAGACTTCGAGTTAGACGTTATAATTGACGAAACCATAGAAACTATTGACGATAATAGTACTGATAATGAGAGTACTACCGAAGAAAGAAATGAAATTTTCTCAAACGAAACCGCATTGACTGCCGTTTCAAATTTAAAAAAATGTTGTAGCGACGACCTTATTGCATTCGGATTGTTGCAAAATTTGGAAAGCCATCTGCAAAACAATTTTCTTTTAAAAAAGCAAAAAAACTTAAGCCAGTCTACAATTACCCAGTTTTTCAAGCAATGAATTTAATATTTACATTTTTTATATATGTACATATTCAGGGGTGTTGTGCAATCTGATAGTTGTCGGAATCAGAATTGAAACCGATCAAAAAAAGCAGTAGGTGTCATGAATTCAGATATTATTGGTTTGATATTCGAAACAGAATTTGTATCGGTTTTGGGTGTCACAGAAAACAATTTTATCGGTTTTGCTGTCAGAAACAAATAAAGAAGATAGTCGCACACAGATTTGAATTGTAAGTTAAGAAATCAAGTTATTTTATTGTTACGAATTAATTTATCTTTATTTCTATAGGAGACAACATAAGAATAAAACGCAAAATGTCTTAATTATTGAGTTTTGGAAAAAAATGCGAATATATAAGAGGGGAGCCTTTTTTAGAGGCCTAAAAAAATCGTTTTTTTTTGGGGGAGGGAAAGAAATAATTGATTAAAGCGAAATTTCTAGACTTTATAGTTATATGTATATTTAAATATCATATGCAAATTTTATGGATACGAAATCTTTAATATTCTGCCTTTGAAAAGCAATTGCCAGATGATTCTCGCATGTGTATATGCTAGACGGCGAGCAGAATGCAGGTCGCGATTTCCCTCGTAAACAATAAAGTCAAAGAGATTCATATTTTAGTTAAGTTAGTTTAAGTTAAGTTTGGAAAATTTTTAAAGAGATTTAAGCAAAAAAGTATTAAATTTTTTAAAGCTTCTAAATCAGGCTCCCCCTTAAAGATTTACAAAACGTAATAAACGTAATTAAACACCCAAATGCGTCTGTATTCATTCGATAAATGTTATCTCTTAAAATCTTTCTGTAATTCGGAACTCATTAAAAACTTAAATAGGTTTGCTTCCAAATGTATTCATTTGCAAATTTGCACATTAGTAAACAGCTGATGCGAATATTGGTTTCGCTTATATTCGAAAAGACGAAAATCCAATCAGATTCTGTGACACCATTGAAAATCAGAATTGGTTTGCAATTCTGACAGCTAAGCAATTCTGTCTTGGATTCCACAACACCCCTGATTACTTCATGTGAATTTACATGAAATTTATATGAATTTTTGAAGTACATAATACATACATAAATTCCTGTTTGAACAATGTTATATGAATTGTTTTGCATTTAAATCTGAAAGTGGTGAGTATTAAGGACATAATAAAATTAAAAATTTATAAAATAGCTACCCACTCCATTGAGCAGACACCTCTCCGCCCAAGGGAGTTTTCACTGTATTGGGAATTATAGGCATACGCTAATTACTTTTTCTATGTTTTTTTTTTGATAAGAACGATTATTTAAACATAATTGATTAACATATAATTTTGTCGAACACTTCTGATAAATTCTAAATACCTAAATTTATGTTGAAATATAGCCGATCGGACAATCTTGTTGATAACCCAGCAAAAAGATCAAATTAACTAAGTAATTAAAATTTAGAAAGCTGAATGTAGCTTATGTTCATTAAAATGCTCTCTGCCTGACTAACTAATTTAACAAAAAGAACTTATGAGCACGTTTACAGTTACTTTTTTGACATGAAAAAGCGCGCTCATCCTATGTCGAATATATTCGACAAATCCACTGAAAGGGTTAAACTTACTATCACCTTCCTACAGTGTCGCTCAAGTATTTTAGGTTGCAGTACCACTTAAAAAAGTTACAAACATACATACATACAAGTGAAGCTAATAAAAGCGTATTAATAAGCCACCCAGCAGTAATAGGGTTTATTGATAAACATACGAAGAATACAACACCCAGCCAATAAACGCTTAGAAATAAATATGTTCCTATTCTATATGACAGCTGCATTGAAAAATTGCGCCAAAAAGCAAAGAATAAATATATTTGGATAAGTATAGATGAGACTACTGATCTTGAGCAGCGATTGATTGCGAATGCTATATTTGGAGTGTTGGATGATAGTGCAGAAGAAAGAGGCAAATCCTATTTATTAAACGTAACAGATGGCTGGATTTTTAAACGATTCGCTTCAAATATTATGGCCAGAAAGTGAGTGCTAACAGTGTTTCTTTCATACAAATTATTACAATTTTATTTTTAGCAACTGAATATGAAAAACTCCTTCTTGTGGTAACAGATGCCGCCGCTTACATGCTCGCTGAAATGAGGTCTTTAAGTGTTTTATACCCAAAAATGCTGCACGTAACCTGTTTTGCTCATGGGCTCCACATGGGAACAAGCATTGAAAAGTTACAGACAAAAGGATTGCCTTTGAATAAAAGATTTGGAATTATTGAAGACATTCAACTTCAATTAGATGAACTTAATGAAAAAAACTATAAAAAAATGATGATATTTTAAAAAGAAATGGAGGTTTTAAATCTATTACGAATATTTCAAATATTTTATTTCAAAATGGAGACATAACGGATGAATATGTCAAAAAATTATCTGCAAAAGAAATAAGTTATTTTAAGTATGCCCCTACAACATCAACAGATGTTGAAAGAAGTTTTTCCTCTTATGTCACTTTACTTAATGACGACCGAAGATCATTTACAGTCGACAATATTAAAAAACATTTAATTGTCGAAATAAATTATGAAATTCTTTCATAAATCTTTCATAAAAATTAAAAAAAAACTAATTTTTCGTTTTTTTTTTTTGCATATTTGAAAGCTTAGTTTGCATATTTATCAAGCATTTTATAGCGCTTAAAAATTTTTTTTTCATGCATATTTTTATCAGCCCTGGTAATGACAAATGCCCATGTACATTTTACAAGTATACCCATCTGTTCATTGTAGTCTTATGCCTTCAACTAAGCTTATTTATACTATATATTTACCTAAAGGAGTGGCCCGCAAATAAGGAGAGCCAGAAATTAGATGTAAATGAACAACGTTGTCACAGGCTAGTGATTTAAATGTCTATAAATGCTTTCATATACAGCTGGACATATCTCAAGACCCGTCCTAATAATTTCAACCAAATTTGGTACTCGAGATTCCCCTGACATTTTTATGTTTCAGTGTAAAAATGAGCAAAATCGGATTAAAGACACGCCTACTTCCCATATATATAAAATTATTAATTCCATTTAAAACTTCCCATTTCCAGTATACAAATCAAGAATCAATAATATAAATCAGGATAAACATTTACACAAATCAGGATAAACATTTGCACAAATAGTTCCTTTGAGATGTGCCAGCTTACGACTAAAAATTATTCCAATGGAGACAAAACTGTTCAAGCCCCTAGGTACCACATAAGTGCAACTCAGTACCTAAAGCTGATTTGTTTACCAAAAAAATCGGTTAATCTGTGAAATTCAGAGATATTTCTTCCTACCAATAGTATGTCAAAAATGTGTTAAATGGGGCCAATTCTTTTTTTAGCTCCTATATACCAAATAAAACGATTTTCGAACTACAGGATATCTTTACCCCGCATATATCGGCCAATATGTGAGTTATCTTAACGAAATTGAGACAGTGTAAATCTTTGTGTAATAAATAGAATCGGATGAAACTCGCTCTTAACCCCATATAACTAACATGCATTGTGTACCTCAAGGTCCTTGGCTTTAATCCTTGAGGATATAAAATGTTCGGTTACACCCGAATTTGCACTTCCTTCCTTCTTTGAATAATGTGAATATATTTCCGGTTTCTCATTTGTGTGGCACGCTCTCAAGTTGCAACGCCTATTAAACATATGGCGGAAGAAAACATGGTCCACGTGCTTAAACAGCTCCAGAGATATCTTGTCTGTTTCAGAAACCTGAAGAAGTTTGTCGAAATGTACCCCCAAATCTGTGTTGGATTTTGAGAACAATACAAAAGGGAATTTATTTGGAAAAGTCCGACTAGTTGGAATGGAAGTATAAACAAGTACATTTTCAAAATAAATTTATTCTTAAATTTGCCTTCAAAATAGGATCACCAACACATATAACTTTAACAGCAAAATAAATGTATAAATGAAAAATTCTCTTTACTTCATATTAAGCGATGTAGATATTAATATATATATAAATCATCGGTGTTTAAATGAGTTAAGCATTCGCCCACTCTCCCCGGGTGAAAACTGGCACACCTTAATAAGTTAACTTAATTCACCACAGCTGATGACACCAACACAACTCACCATACCTATGCACCCACCCATCAACGGGAAAGCAGATAAAATTAGTTCTAAATAATTCGAGCCCACAAGCCGCACATTAAAATTCGCTACCAAGCTTCGTACATATATACACTGCGCCGCGCTAACACCTCTACGCCGATTATACAATAAGCGGATCCTGAGAGCATTACTCCGAGTCATCAGTAATCCAGAGCTCTACATCAATATCGATACACCCGCAACCACCGAGCTACGTCCAAATCAACACCGATCCTGTGCGGTTTGGAAATGTTTTTTGTTGCGTCAGCGGGCCCAAATGTCACAAACCACCAACCCAGCCCCAATTTTCCCCGGCAGGCATTTATTCTAGTCTATAATTAAGTTTTCCATTCAGTGTAATTAAAAATTGTGTTGAAAATAAATTATCCCTTACACATTTCCAAATTTTAAAAAAATGTTTTTTACTATTAACATCAAACGCGAGTGTAAGTGACTCCAGGAAAACTTAAACACAGTAGGGTGGCTTCCCACTACGTTGGGCACCCAAATATTCATGCTCCTTCGAGCCTTAACGAAAGGCTCCATCGGTTTTTAGCAGAGATTAATATCTTTCAATAATAAATAAAACAAATTAACATAATACATAATTTTAGTGGCAATCGAAGTGCGAAAGTGAAATATATTCATAATAAAGTGCAGTGACTCAAACAGAACAAGCAAAACATAAAATAAAACAAACAAAAGAAAGTGGAGTTCAGTACTCTTAAAATATATGTAGATACATTATTCGTATACATATGTGAATACTGAAAAAGTGAACTCACAAACACAAAAACAAATTACAAAGAAAACCAAAATAAGAATATGTATCAGTTCCAACAAAAAAAAAAATAATAAAAAATAAAAGGAACAGAGAGAATATCAGTCGCGAAACCTAAAAATGCCTAAAACAGTAAAACGCTACAAAAATACAACAAAACAATAAAATTCAAAAAAAAACGGAACAAACGGGCGCGAACCATTATAACAAATATACAAATATCTGCCAAAAAAGTAAGAAGTCTTCATTTCTCCCCTCTCATCGCCCGAATGTACATACAAACAAAACAGCAGCGCAAGGTGGTGGCTTGAGCACAGAAATAGGGACAAACTCAGAAGCATCATAAATGCATACAAAAAAGTCCCCGAATTAATAATGTGAGCGTATTCAATCCAATTTTCCATTTTTTTATATGCATATAAGTAGTATAAAAAAGCAAATTACTGATTTATATTCTATCATAAAATCGTAATCAAAATCCGTTTTAAACATCACTATAAACGGTTGCCAAACTTTTAAGGTCCAAGTTTAATTTACGGGGAAAACCGATAAAAGTTTAGTATAATATGTATATTCATTTATCTAAATAAATAAATTTTCACATGCTTATACAGTAAACTTACTTTGGTGTATTCAAACATAACCACTTAACAAAAACAAAAAGCAGACAATATTCAAGCATTCACATGCGAAAAATTTCCGGCAGTCTCTTATGTTTAATAAAGGAATAAGGACGACTGCATACAGTAAAATTTTGCTGCAGAAATATTTAAAAACAATTAAGAAGAGAAATATTTATATAAAACAAAATATAAAAACAGATACAAAAATAAATATAACACACAAATATATATATATATGTATATATTATATAATGTATATTAGACGGCAGGTCTAATAGAAACTACACAAAAATGCAGTTTAAGAGCACAAAGAAAATTACTTTTTTCAACTCGGGTTTTAATCTCACTCCTTTTTAAAATACCATAGTACCATTTACATAGAAACATACGGCAAAATCTGCCTCTGACACAAAATACAAAATCTCAAAAAAAAAAAAAACAAGTTCAACACACCATATACAACTTGTGAGAACTATATAAAATATATATTAAACCATAAACATTAGTACACACAAATATTCAAAGTCCACATTTGCAATTATCCAGCAATACCTCAGGTTCTTTGGCAAACAACAACAAGCAGGATTGTGGACAAAAAGCGAATTGATCTCTCTAACAAGCTCTCAATTGCTTACGAACAAAGCATAACAAAAAATTCGTACATACTTATTTATAAAGCATATTGATCTCTCAATTGCACAAACATACATACATACAAGCCAAGCATTAGGGTGTGCCTATATACCTATATAGAAAATACTTAAAATTAATATTGCGGCTTGAAAGCAAAGCATATAAAATAAAATTAAAACAGTTCACACTGAGAAACCTTTAATTCATTTTAAAAATATTTCTACAAACAATAATAATAAAAATCAAAGTACACTTGGAGCTACACGCTCAAAACAGACTGCTAGATTCATTTCAAAAAGTGACAGTTTAACAAGATACTGCACTAAATTTGCCTCTTCACCGATTCACGATCGTTATTGGAAATAAAAAGTCAAAATCTTCAAAATTTTTGGACTCGCCTCCAAGCGGCTCATAATGCCATAGTAGATTCTGACAATTTACGATATTTACGAAAACTGCTTAGACCAATATGAAGAAACAAAAGCTATGATCTCCAATCAATTAAACCTAATAAAAGAAATTGCACCTACTCCACATCTGAGAGTAGAGCTGCCAAAAGAAGACAGTCAAAAGCCAAGTTCAGGCATCCAAATCGAGGTGCCCGCATGTGACACAGAAACCTTTTACGGAGGTTATGAAGAATAGCCGTCCTTCCGGGACATGTTTACAGCCGTTTGCATAAACCATCCTCAATTATCACAAGCGCTGTATCACCTCAGATACAAAACTAAAGGTCAAGCAGGCATACGAGGGCTGCTATATATATTTCTGGCCTAATAATGAAAATAGGAATATTTATCAACAATGGTTTTATTGTTTTTCAAAATATTCTCCATCAAGATTTATACACTTTTTCATGCCCTCAAACCAATTTTCGAAGCACTTTTTCGTCTCCGATTGAGACACCTCCAAAACATGGTTTTTGAATGCTTCAACAGCATCTTCTGGCGACGAAAATCGTTGACCGCGCATTATTTTCTTGATGTGTGGGAATAAAAAGAAGACATTGAGTGCCAAGTCGGCTGTACGGCGGATGACCCATAAATTCGACGTTTTGGCCGGTCAAAAAGGCGCTGGTTTTGAGCCGATGTGTGAGAGCTCGCATTGTCATGGTGCACAACGACTCGTCTTCTCTTCTTCGTTTTTCGAATTTTTTCGAAGACTTCAGGCAAAAAAATGGTGGTGTACCACTCAGAATTGACCGTCCTATGCTGCTCAAGCGGAACTTTCGCCACATGACCAGTTTTGCCGAAGAAACAGGCGACCATTTGCCTTTGAAGTGCTTCTTCCACGAACAACTTTCGTTAGATTTGGCTCGTCTTGGGAGATCCTCACGGTCAATTGCTGTTTTGTTTCGGGCTCATACGCATAGATCCATGATTCGTCACCTATGACGATCTTATAAACGTCTTTTGAAGCACCGCGATTGTGCGGGATCCACCGAGAACAAACCTTTTTTACGGCCAGGTGTTCATGCAATATCGAATGTATGCTGGTGGGAGAAATGCATAAGCATGTCTCTATCTGAAGTAATGTTACATTACGGTCTTGCATTATCAGTTCACGTACGGCATCGATGTTTTCTGGCACAACGGCTGGACGACCTTCACGGAATTCGTCTTTGAGCGAGCGAGTTAATCACAATTGATTCACTTTTGTATGTACTTTGCACCGTCAAGGCAAGTTCCTTTATTAATACAAAACTAAGACTAAATACATTTTGATAATTTGGTGCTATTTATACTACTTTATGGTACTAGTTTCTATTTGCTGTCTGCTATGTTATTTGAAGATAGACGCACTATCTACAGTCGATTGTTTGTCGTTACAAACAGTCCCAAGAGAATAGCATGTAGGTGATAACACTTGTTATGTGTGATACCATTTCTATTTCACACCATATATTGGAATTGCTTATCACTATTTGTTTATGCGTGGTTCGACATAAACAAGAGATGTTTTGGTTTTTTTTGAGAATCGAAACGTTCCTTAACTAGCGTCGGCCACGATTGAATTCGTTGTACCAGTTTTTCACAGTGCTATAGGATGGTGCTTATAGGCCATACAAAGATTTTAGTTCATCGATGCACTCTTGTCGTCCACGACGAAAGTTGTGTAAAATGATCGCACGAAAATGTTCACGAGTTAATTCCATTTTTTGGCCAAGATGAATTTTTTAATTCCCTGTAAATAAAACAATTCACGATTAAATGACAAAACGTTCTGAGTGATGTTATGCTAAAAAATGTCAAACTTTCCAAAATGTCAGATTGCACCTGGCAACACTTAGTGTTGCCTAGGCCAGAAATATATATAGCAGCCCTCGTAATGGTAAAACAGTTCGCTCTTAATGACGATAATTTCAATTTGCCTTGGGAAGTTCTAATAGCTAGATATGAAAACAAAAGAATACTGGTCGATAAACAAGTAACGACACTATTAAACTGGCCTAAAATCAAGAAAGAAACAAGTGTAGAATTTATTAGACTAAAATCCACTATTTCTAATTGTATGTCAATTCTGTCGACACAAAATATTCCCACAGATAGCTGGGACCCAATTCTGGTAAACATTTGAACCGCCGCAATACCAGAAAAGTCATTACTTCTATGGGAGCAAACGCTCTCATCACGAAAAAAGTGCCCAACGTGGCAACAAATAAAAGATTTTTTCACCACCCAATACGAAATTGCAGAAAGTTTAGAAGAAAAAATAATCAAAATTAAGAACATTAGACATGACCAAAATGGAAGCTTAAATAGACCCCAAGCTAAAAGCAACAAAAACTTAAACAAAAGCTTTTAGAAAACACAAACGTTCATATCTGAACAAAGAAAACAAACGTCATGCAAACTATGTACCAGAGGGCATAAATTTATATCTTGCAAGAAGTCTAAAAACAAAAACTTAAAAGTTAAAGAACAAAACAATTTTGTCAAGTCAAAAAGACTTTGCAAAAATTGCCTGTTACATGCGCATACATATACAAAGTGAAAAAGCAAATTTAAATGCTTATATTGTCATAAAAGACATCATACAATGCTTCATCACAGCACATATCCCATCTCACCTCAAAGAAGCGCATATACAAAAAGAACCACGGGTTCAATTGCAAAAGCAAATCCCGAAACCTACAATTCTAAAAATTGCCAAGAGACACCATGTTGCTCAAAGGCACAAAAAGCTCAAACTCTGCACATCCAAACACAAAATGGACCAGTTACAAAACTAGTTACCACGATACCAACTCAAGTTGTGTATAACTCAAACAAATACCTTAATTCATAATAAAGGAGATTTCAAAAATTAAGGAAACTTCCCCCCATAACAAACAAAACTCTAGAAGATCAGTGTTGTGAAGACTTCTCTAAAGCAACAACTACTCAATCAAACAATGGCCGATACGTCGTACGATTACCACATAAGCCACCTTTGTCCAACACTCCACAAATTAATATAAAACACAAAACCCAAGTCACCTCTGAAAGTCCTTATATTAAAAAGAAATAAAACTTTTCGGCCCCGCAGGATGGCTTTCGCCAATAATGAAAAAAACAAACAACAATTCTGCGCAAATCCCAGAACGGTGGCGGGCTACTATAAAATTAATTAAAGTGCATACGAACATAAATATTACCTACAATAAAATATTCCAAAAAGTTGAATAATATTCGCATCTAAATAAACGCTCCTCTACATTCACGGTCCCTCTCACGCAAGATCCCTCTATTGTCACAGTCCTAACTCCAGGGCTAAAGAGTACCCATTCTGGCCATTTCTGGCCAGGCGTGGCCAGGTTACTATCCTTCATAAGCCGAGAATAAATAAAGTCCAAACATTGCCGATATCGCAGAAAAGGCAAATAATCAAAAACTAGTCTAACATGCCGATGATAAAGAAATTTGAAATAAGAACACAAACTAACTATGAAAAGCAGTTACAAACTGATAAATCTGTAAAATATAGTTTCTTATTGTACGCTTGTATAAGCATATGTACATACCAAATACTAAGTATGTTTAAAACCAAAGCCGTTCCAACATTTATAGCATGTATTCTGCGCCCTCGGCTACTCTAGCACTAGTACGCCGAAATACAGGAAACAGCATATACGTAATACTAGGCAAAATACTCGCCTAGGGGGCCTAGGATGTTTAAATTAGTTGATACAATTAGTTCTAAACAATTCGAGCCACACATCAACTTTCGCACATTAAAATTCGCTACCAAGCTTCGTACATATATGTATACACTGCGTCGTGAGAGCATTACTCCGAGTCATCGGTAATCCAGAGCGCTACATCAACATCGATACACCCGCAACCACCGAGCTTAGTTCAAGTCAACACCGATCCCATGCGGTTTGGAAATGCTTTTTGTTGCGTCAGCGGGCCCAATGTCACAACACCTTACCTGTTGATACCTTTTTTCGATAAAACGCTTTCTTCGTAACTTTGGTTCACCAGCGATCCCGCAGGCATTTATTCTAGTCTATAATTAAGTTTTCCATTCAGTGTATTTAAAAATTGTTGAAAATTAATTATCCCTTGCATATTTCCAAATTGTTAAAAAAATATTTTTCACTATTAACATCAAACGCGAGTGTAAGTGACTCCAGAAAAACTTAAATACAGTAGGGTGGCTTCCCACTACGTTGGGCACCCAAATATTCAATCAGAATAATAAGACGAGTTGAAATCCGTGTGACTGTCTGTCTGCCCATCCATGCACACTTGGTACATGTATTTCATGACAAAAACTGTAAGACCTGTTCGTAGATGGGCGTACTTCGACCACTGGTACGCCCACAAAATGCCAAGTGCCATTAATAATCATTAAATTAACTCCGGAATGGAAAAATTTTTTATGGCTGCGGACCACTCTACAATACAACCTAAGTCTACAATACAACCTAAAAAGTATACTACGTATCACTTTACTTTTTGACACATATATTATATTTTCGCTCTACGTTCTCATTGTGAGTTGAAGTTTGCTATAGTGCAGTTGCAAATTAAGAGTGTCGTTTTCTTGAAATTATTTTCAGCAAAGTTTTCAATGTTTTACTTCGAATTCAAAGGAAGATATTGGTTTCTTGCCTTATTAAAACCGCAATGAAGTTACAAATATCTATATCTCGTTTGTCTGATAGTAACAATTCTCTCTCTTTTGAAGACTTGTAAGTACATTTGGGTTATATGGGCCCATGCAAAACATATTTTCATATTCGCGATTATATACAATTTTTAGTTCATCATGGATCGTTTTTATAGCAAATCTTTGAAAAAAGATGGAATTGCTTTAATTTTGGACGAAATTATGATAATGAATCAAACACGGAGAAAGAGTGGCAAGTAAAAGTATGTGCACTTTGATAATTATTTTACATCCGCTAGTGTTCCTAGAGTTCCTCCAAGCTCTGAAAGTATTTGTATTTGGAATAGTAATACACAATACACAAATAAAAAAGCAAATAACCTCCCGCCTACTTCCATTTTATGACCTAAAATCCTACAAATAGAACCAAAACTGTTCAAGCCCCTTTGTACAGAATATGTGGACCCCAGAACCTATAGTTGACTTTTTGCCGAAAATATCGGTCAACGTGTGTGATATGTTATTGAAATTTTAAGATAATTTTTTTCTGATAATAATATGAGTTGAATCGGATCAATATCTCCCCTAATATTTATATATGTATGTAATATAAATATTTTTGAACTTAGTTAACTTTATATCACATATTCTTCCAAATCAATTTCATCCCCTTCAAAGTAATCCCCTCCCGACGCAATGCACTTATGCCAACGGATTTTCCAACCTTCGAAATATTGGTTATAGTCACTTGCCGGGATGGCCTTCAGTTCCGTCTTCGCTGCGGCTCAAATCTCTTCTATCGTATAAAAACGGTGTCCCCGGAGCGGTCTTTTGAGCATGGTGAACAGCCAGAAGTCGCACGGCGCCAGATCAGGTGAATCTGGAACGATATGGGTTGAGGTTTTGGCGAAATGATCACGCATTACGAGGGCAGTATGGGATGGTGCATTATCGTGGTGTAAAAGCCAAGAATTTTCTTTCCACAATTCCGGCTTTTTTAGGCGGGTAGCGTTACGCAAACGACGCATAACGTTCAAATAATATTCCTTGTTGACTGATTGACCGGTTGGAAGGAATTGATAATGCACGATAATCGAAGAAAACAGTCAATATGACCTTGATTTTTGAGCTACTTTGGCGAGAGTTTTTTGGTCTCAGCTCTCTTTTGGCGCGATATTCGCTCGATTGATCGGTTGTTTCGGGGTCGTAAGCATAGATCCAAGTTTCATGGCCAGTTATAATGCGTTTAATGATACCCTGGTAGTCGGAAAGCATCGTTTCACACACTTCAACGCGACGCCTTTTTTCCAAAAAATTCAACCGAAAGGTACCAGTCGAGATTTGCGCGCTTGAGACCCAAAACATCCTTCAAAATGGTATTGGCTGAGCCTTTCGATATGCCAACTTCATGAGCAAGGTCTCTAATTGTTGATCGACGGTTTTTCAACACCAAACCTTTGATCTGTTGATCGTGAGCTTCGTCGGTTGAGGTTGATGGTCGCTCTGGACGCTCTTCGTCTTCGACATGTTCACGGCCGGCTTGGAACTCACTATACCACTTGTAAACAGTTTTTTTAGACATAGCCTCTTCACCAAAGGCTTTCTGCACAATCCTCAACGTATCCGCAGCAGAAAATTGATTCCGTAAACAAAATTTAATGCAAATTGTTTGCTCAACAAATTTCGACATCGCAAAAAACGAAAAAAATCACTTTTAGCAGCCCACAAAACGACACGTATCTCAAACGCTAATGAATATTTTGACATGAAATAAATATGACTGACTGTACTAGCAACCTAAAAAAAGAAATAATTCTCCAAATCCTTCGACGCGCGCAGTTTAAATTCAAATGTCACCTTTTTGGACACAGTAGTACATCGGCAAAGTTGAATATACAGTTTTGCCTAATACTAAAGGAATTTCCCTGACTTTTCTTCCCGCAAGTTATACTCTTGTAACGTGTTCGGTTACCCCCGAACTTAAGTCTTCCATATTTGCTACTTTATAAAAATCTACTACTAAGCTACACTTCAGTTTTAAAGATACACATTTTGTTATAGTGATGACGCAATACCCACATTTTCAAGCGACTTTTTTATATTTAAATTATGTTATTCCAGATTTTTCATAGGCTAATGAAACTTAATTGCAATAAATTTACTTGACCACGCAGGCGAATAACTGGAAGTAGCAATGAAAAGATTTCTGTTACAAATTATGTTTTGACCAGAAGACACGGCTGTAAGCTTATATACTATATACCCATGATATTATCTGCAAAAAATAATATTTGCAGCAAATAATAGAAGATTACACCGCGGAATTTGCCAGTGTCGAACTGAATGTGTTTAGCCTTTTGAAAATGTACAAAGCTGTGATTGAATGAATTTAAAATTTATTTAAGCTTTTGTTTTACAAATTTTCCGCAATATATTCGCTGGTCTGGCAAAGTGACTTTTCGAATGGTCGCTGCACATGTTATCAAAATAGCGCAGAGTAAATTTAGTGCAAAGGATTTAAAATTAAACTTGTTATATTAAACTGTAATACAAAATCATTATTAATTAAGCAAAAAAAAATTAAAATTCTACAAAATTTAAAAATCATTTTATATACTGGTAAAGAAAATCGAATATATTAGAAATACAAACAATTACATCGAGAATTATTTTTGTACATTGAGAATTTTGCAGTAATTCCACGAAAGGAAAACTCGTAACTGGAAGATCTAAACTGCTAATGAAGTCTACTAGAAAGGCACTTGTTATTGGAAAAACTAAACTATTTCGTTCAAAACGTCCCAAATATTTTATTCACTTTTACAGGACGACTTATATATTACTTATAGATATACTATTATAGATATACGTATATACATTAACTGTCAACAGCTTCAAGTTGCTGCGCAGAAACAACTCACATTTGGCGCCGTCCTGATACAAATAGAAACGTTTGGCTGAGAAAAATCTCCTGCGCGGCCAAAGGTCAAACAAATGTAAAAGCATTGCAATGCGTCACAAAATATCAGAACTTTACTGGGCGCACTTTCAGGCAAACTTAGTTCATTTGAAGTTTTATCGAAAATATTTGAAGCGTCATCAGAAGTTTTCCTTGCATTTTGTGCGTGAGCTGCGAAAATTTTTTCGATATGCATATATAACATGGTAATGAAAATGGACATATTACTGCGATCACAAAGAAAAGTGATTTTATTTATAAAATGTTAATTTCGTACAGCTCAGCTTCTGTTCCATCGAATGCGATATTCGCCGTGGCCAACACGCAAAGGATTATTCATCTTTCGCAGAACTTTTCTTTCGAAAACTCGCAACCTCTACTCATCCGTTGTTGACATCGTCCAAACCTCTGCACCATACAGCAGGACGGGAATTATGAGTGACTTATAGAGTCCGAAGCAGCATCTGTTGGCAAGAGTTATCCTGCGTTGGATTTCTAAGCTGACATTGGTGGTGGTGTTTATGCTGGTTCGAAGATAGACGAAATTATCTACAACTTCAAAGTTATGCCCGTCAACAGTGACGTGAGTACCAAGTCGGGAGTGCGACGACTGTTTGTTTGATGACAGAAGATATTTCGTCTTGCCCTCGTTTGTCCAGTCTGGAGAAAGCAAAACTAACGGCGCGGGTGTTGAGGCCGATGATATTCTCTATTCAGTTCTGCAGCTCGAAATATTTTCTCCAAAAGCAGGTTCCAAAAGTCGCACGATAGGGAATCGCCTTGTCTGAAACCTCGTTTGGTATTGAACGCCTCGGAGAGGTCCTTACCGATCCTGATGGAGCTTTGGGTGTTGCTCAACGTCAGTTTACACAACCGTATTAGTTTTGCGGGGATACCAAATTCAGTCATCGCGGCATAGAGGCAGCTCCTTTTCGTGCTGTCGAAAGCAGCTTTGAAATCGACGAAGAGGTGGTGTGTCGATTCCCCTTTCACGGGTTTTTTCCAAGATTTATTCAGGCGGGCAATTGCTATTCAAACCTCTTTATGGTCGGGCAATGGAACGTCTGCTCCATCGTCATCGATTGGGGAATCGGGTTCGTCTTCTCCTAGCGTTGTGCGTTCACTGCCATTCAGCAGGCTGGAGAAGTGTTCCCTCCATAATTTAAGTATGCTCTGGGCATCGGTGACTAGATCACCTTTGGTGGTTCTACAAGAGTATGCTCGGGTCTTGAAACCTACTGTAAGCCGCCGCATTTTTTCCTAGAATTTTCGATCATTACCCCTGTCGGCCAGCTTATCAAGCTCGTTTTACTCACGCATTTCGCCTCTTTCTTTTTCTTTCTGCAAATGCGTCTCGCTTCCCTCTTCAACTCTCGGTATCTATCCCATCCCGCATGTGTTGTGGTCGATCGTAACGTTGCGAGGAAGGCGGCCCGTTTTCTCTCCGCTGCGACACGACACTCCTCGTCATACCACCTGTTCTTTTGCGTTTTCCAAAAACCAATGGTTTCGGTTGCAGCTGTACGTAAGGAGTTTGAAATGCCGTCCCACAGCTCCCTTATACCGAGTTGTTGACGAGTGCTCTCAGAGAGCAGGAGTGCAAGCAGAGTAGAAAATCGTTCGGCTGTCTGTTGTGATTGCAGCTTCTCGACGTCGAACCTTCCATGTGTTTGTTGGCGTGCGTTTTTTGCTACACAGAGACAGGTGCGAATCTTGGCTGCATCAAGATAGTGGTCCGAGTCGATGTTAGGTCCTCGGAGCGCACGCACATCTAAAACGCTGGAGACGTGTCTTCCGTCTATCACAATATGATCGATCTGGTTAGTAGTTTTTCAATCCGGAGACAGCCAGGTAGCTTGAGGGATCTTCTTATGCTGGAATCTAGTACTACAGATAGCCATATTTCGGGTCCCGGCGAAGTCGATCAGCCTGAACCCATTTAGGGATGTTTCCTCGTGGAGGCTGAATTTACCGACCGCAGTGCCAAAGATACCTTCTTCGCCAAACACGATTTTGACATCGTGGCGGGGGCATCTCTCATAAAAGGCATCTTTGGTCACATCTTCTTTCTCTTCCGTCGGAGCGTGGGCGCAAATCAACGATATGTTGAAGAACCTCGCTTTGATGCGGATTGTGGCTAGAATGATAGTACTCGGCGAGGGAGTCTCTCTCCCACCACGAATCCTACCTCAAACTTACGCTCCTTTATATGGCAACTGTAGTAAATGCCACAAAGACCTACTCGTCTTTTTCCGATCCCGTCCATCGCATTTTTGGACGGGAGTGATGTCAGCCTTTATTTTTACGTGGACATCAACCAGCTGGGCAGCGACACCTTCACAATCAAGGGACTGGACATTCCAGGTGCATGCCTTTAACTTGTAGTCCTTATTTCGTTTGCCATCGTCGTCATCAAAAAGTGGGTCTCTCATCCGAGGCTGTTGTTGTTTTTTCATTTAAGTGTTTTTTTTTTACATAGCGGGTCCCAAACCCAGCGCACAACCCTATGCAGGGGGTTGTTTCGCCTTCTCACTTTAGCTCGCCTTCAAATGGAAGTTCTTAGGATACCCAGAGGACACTTGGTCAAAGACCGGAAGTCTTAAGCTGCTTGAGTCATATGTAAAAGAGTCGTTTCTGGTCACTCTCAAGTGAATGGCGATCAGAGAACTTTCCTCACTTGCGTGAACTTCTACATATGACTCCAACCTCCAGGTCTTGAATTTAAGGGATTACTATTATTTTATCATTATAGACTTCAGGATCGTCCTTGATTATTATTTTATCCATTGGTCCATTAAAAACTAATTAATTCTTCTTAAACTACAAGTACGAGGGCTGCTATATAAATTTCTGGCCTAAGCAACACTATGTGTTGCCAGGTGCAATCTGACATTTCCATTGGAAAGTTTGACATTTTTTAGCATAACATCACCCAGAACGTTTTGTCATTTAATCGTGAATTGTTTTATTTACAGGGAATTAAAAAATTCATCTTGGCAAAGAAATAGAATCAACTCGTGAACATTTTCGTACGATCATTTTTCACAACTTTCGACATGGATTATCACGACAAGAGTGCATCAATGAAGCACCATCTTGCTTCAAAATTCAATGTTGGCTTAAATTGCAAGTCATAAACTGCCAAGGTCAATCTTTATATATTTTGGTATACATACATACAAGTATATAAGATCTTATTTTATTTCCATGTCTGGGATGTTTCTAGACCACTTTTGTTGTGCTCTTATGTGATAACTGTATTTGCAATGTCATGAGCCGGCGTTAATATCCTATTTCACACACATAAGTAGTCACAGGTGACTAGAATGACTTGATCTTGCTTGTTGTTTAGTTGTATTTGAACTTTATTGGTGTATGAGTTTATTTGCGAGATGCTGTAGCTAAATTTTGATTGTGCAATACACATTTTTAAAGTCCGTTTTTCCTTTTATTTCCTTTGCTTTTCAATTCTAATTCCAATTTAAAACATTTTTTTAAATATTTGAACAACTTATCATTTTAGAGCTATTATAGTTTCCAAAAGTACGCATATGTATATTTTTGTAGCCTAATATTATAATTATAAATCTATATACAGGTACTATAAGCCGTTGACAATTACACAGTGAAATAAAGATTACTAAACTCATTTGAGTGAGGATGGAGTCATGTGTAGAAGTTCACGCAAGTGAGGAAAGTTCTCTGATCGCCATTCACTTGGGAGTGGCCAGAAACGATTCTTTTACATATGACTCAAGCAGCTCACGACTTCCGGTCTTTGACCAAGTATCCTCTGGGTAGCCTAAGAACATCCGTTTGAAGGCGAGCTAAAGTGAGAAGGCGAAACACCCCTGCATAGGGTTGTGCGCTGGGTTTGGGACCCGCCACGTAAAAAAACACCCCCAATGAAAGACAACAACAAGCCTCGGATGAGTGACCCCCCTTTTGATGACGACCATGGCAAACGAAATAAGGACTATGATTTGAGGGCATGCACCTGGAATGTCCGGTCCCTTAATTGGGAAGGTGCCGCTGCCCAGCTGGTAGATGTCCTCGTAAAGATAAAGGCTGACATCACCGCCGTCCAAGAAATGCGATGGACGGGACAAGGACAGAGACGAGTAGGTCCTTGTGACATTTACTACAGTGGCCATATAAAGGAGCGCAAGTTTGGTGTTGGATTCGTGGTGGGAGAGAGACTCCGTCGCCGAGTACTAACATTCACTCCGGAGAATGAACGTCTAGCCACAATCCGCATCAAAGCGAGGTTCTTCAACATATCGCTGATTTGCGCCCACGCCCCGACGGAAGAGAAGGACGATGTGACCAAAGATGCCTTTTATGAGTGCTTGGAGCGCACTTATGAGAGATGCCCCCGCCACGATGTCAAAATCGTGCTTGGCGACTTCAATGCCAGGGTGGGCAAAGAAGGTATCTTTGGCACTACGGTCGGTAAATTCAGCCTCCACGCGGAAACATCCCCAAATGGGCTGAGGCTGATCGACTTCGCCGGGGCCCGAAATATGGTTATCTGTAGCACTAGATTCCAGCATAAGAAGATACATCAAGCTACCTGGCTGTCTCCAGATCGAAAAACCACCAACCAGATCGATCATGTTGTGATAGACGGAAGACACGTCTCCAGTGTTTTAGATGTGCGTGCGCTCCGAGGTCCTAACATCGACTCGGACCACTATATTGTTGCAGCCAAAATTCGCACCCGCCTCTGTGCAGCAAAAAACGCACGCCAACAAACACAAGGATGGTTCGACGTCGAGAAGCTGCAATCACAACAGACAGCCGAACGTTTTTCTACTCGGCTTGCACTCCTGCTCTCTGAGAGCACTCGTCAACAACTCGGTATAAGGGAACTGTGGGACGGCATTTCAAACTCCTTACGTACAGCTGCAACCGAAACCATTGGTTTTCGGAAAGTGCAGAAGAACAGCTGGTACGACGAGGAGTGCCGTGTCGCAGCGGAGAGAAAACAGGCTGCCTACCTCGCAACGTTACGATCGACCACAACACGTGCGGGATGGGATAGATACCGAGAGTTGAAGAGGGAAGCGAGACGCATTTGTAGACAGAAAAAGAAAGAGGCCGAAATGCGTGAGTACGAAGAGCTTGATAAGCTGGCCGACAGGGGTAATGCTCGAAAATTCTACGAAAAGATGCGGCGGCTTACAGAAGGTTTCAAGACCGGAGCATACTCTTGTAGAACCCCCAAAGGTGATCTAGTTACCGATGCCCAGAGCATACTTAAATTATGGAGGGAACACTTCTCCAGCCTGCTGAATGGCAGTGAACGCACAACACCAGGAGAAAGCGAACCCGATACCCCAATCGATGACGATGGAGCAGACGTTCCATTGCCCGACCATGAAGAAGTTCGAATAGCAATTGCCCGCCTGAAAAACAACAAAGCGGCAGGGGCCGATGGATTGCCGGCCGAGCTATTCAAACACGGCGGCGAAGAGCTGATAAGGTGCATGCATCAGCTTCTTTGCAAAATATGGTCGGACGAAAGTATGCCCAACGATTGGAATTTAAGTGTGCTATGCCCAATCCACAAAAAAGGAGACCCCACAATCTGCGCCAACTACCGTGGGATTAGCCTCCTCAATATCGCATATAAGGTTCTGTCGAGCGTATTGTGTGAAAGATTAAAGCCCACCGTCAACAAACTGATTGGACCTTATCAGTGTGGCTTTAGACCTGGTAAATCAACAACCGACCAGATATTCACGATGCGGCAAATCTTGGAAAAGACCCGTGAAAGGAGAATCGACACACACCACCTCTTCGTCGATTTCAAAGCTGCTTTCGACAGCACGAAAAGGAGCTGCCTTTATGCCGCGATGTCTGAATTTGGTATCCCCGCAAAACTAATACGGCTGTGTAAACTGACGTTGAGCAACACAAAAAGCTCCGTCAGAATCGGGAAGGACCTCTCCGAGCCGTTCGATACCAAACGAGGTTTCAGACAAGGCGATTCCCTATCGTGCGACTTTTTCAACCTGCTTCTGGAGAAAATAGTTCGAGCTGCAGAACTTAACAGAGAGGGTACTATCTTTTATAAGAGTGTACAACTGCTGGCGTATGCCGATGATATTGATATCATCGGCCTCAACACCCGCGCCGTTAGTTCTGCTTTCTCCAGACTGGACAAGGAAGCAAAAGAAATGGGTCTGGCAGTGAACGAGGGCAAGACGAAATATCTCCTGTCATCAAA